>WEDG01012354.1:0-61705 GCA_017591395.1 Schistocephalus solidus | reverse complement strand
ATCGCTGAATACACACCTACCAGCTACATTTTCACAGCGTGGCAGGATCTTACAAGAATATGATTCCTGGAAGGGCTTTGAATTTCGCCAGTTTTTCCTCTACTTAGGAAGAGTTATTCTAAAGGATACCTTACCAAGTAGCCACTGGAACCATTTCTTATTTTTGTTTACTGCTGTGCGATATTTAGCTTGTCCACAGCTGTGTGTAGGTAACATCCGTTATGCTATAGAATTACTCAGACTTTTCGTGCGGAAATTCTAAGTCTTATACGGTAATGAGCAGATGGTGTATAATGTGCACAGCATAACGCACATTGCCGACGATGTGCAGCGTCACGGGGCCTCTAGACTCATTCTCGTCTTTACCTCTTTGAAAGCTACCTTGGAAAATTGCGCTAAATGCTGCGTAAGCCATCGCAGCCTCTACAATAAGTTGCTAGAAGGTTGAGCGAGATGGATGTACAAAAATATTTGATTCAAAGGACACACGTTGGCCTAGGCTTGTCCACAAGCATCATCGCGGTCCACTACCTAGAAAATGCAAGCCCTGTGATCAGTAAAATGCATCCCGACTTCACAGGTTCGAGTAGATAATTCACTTAACAACGGATGCACTGTCGTAGGTCCCGACTAAGAAACCTTGAGCTGGCCCAAGCCAGGGGCAAGTAAACCTTGGGCCCTAAAACGGTCCCTTTACGCCGCCGGCAAGAGGGTGCAAAGACACCCAACGAAATTCGCTTTCAACGGGTGGTTAATTTATTTTCACATTACTACCCTATCTACTTTTAGAAGGCTACCCTGCACCGCCACCTCCATTCCTATCCCACGTAATGACAACCCCTCTATCCCTTGATTTAACGCATCCCAGCGCCCCACTTTGTACATATTAAGAGGAATATTTACTATTTGTTTACATTTTATTATTTTGCACGTTTTATAATAAAATTTTTTATAGGTTCCTATCAAAAATGTTTTTACATTTTCGTTTAAACAACGCGGGGAATAGTGAAATGCGACTACGCGAGCTACATGTGGATGGGAAATGATCGTCAAGTAGTGCGCCGTATATATTTATTTTGTGTGGGGGGTGGCGCAAGCAGTGCCGGAATCTTTTTCGCCTATGTCGTCGTATCTCGACATTTCGATATTAGGCACAGATATACAAATCTAGACATTTCGATATCCGGCGGATATTTACACGCCATTTGGGAACCCAGTCAATGAACTACAGAAATTTTTAAGTAAGTGGTGTTTCAAGGGCTAAAATACACGCATGTACGTGGGGTTACCTATGATCAAGCGCCGGAAAAAACCAACCTAGTTCAAAAGTCACACTCGAAACAAAAAATGAGCAGTTAGACAAGATATACGCTGTCAAAAATCGACCACATGCTTCCTATTTCGATGCTTCGCAATGTCGACGCACAGTAGTCAGGCAGAAAAATGGGAACTAGAAATTGATGTTACTAAAGTGTCTAGAAATTCTGAACAGCTGAGGGGTATATAAAGTCTCCAGAATGATGGCATAATTATGGCTGTTATAAATACAGTTTACAACAACGAACACTTGAAGATAAATAAGTCAAAATATATATTCATTTAAAAGCACTTCTTCGTGATAAAAACAGGAATACTCACCTGGCGGACCTGAACAACGATGGCGAGCAGCAAGTATCCCGAGTATATGTTGATATAACAGCCAATGGCACACATAATACTTGCCAAGGTCGTGTGATCTGGAACAAAAGATTAACAACCGGGAAAAGGACCTAGGCAAGACAGTAATTCTGTATTCTCAAGGCGGCGGCAAGAACTTGTAAATGAGAAGACTTCCCAAAAGAATGGAAATAAAGGCATGAAGTAACGATAACGGCATGACGATCACTAACGCCAAATCACGACAGAGAATAGCGAAACAAATTCCTACTCACGGCTAGTAACTAGCTAAGTGTTAACTAAGTTTTAAAAAAGGAAGTGGGTTTCACTAAGCTGGTTTTTTGTAGTATGGACTACACAGTTTTTTTCTTGGAACCCCGGTCTAAAAGTCTCCAAACTAACAGAGCATCCGCTCACGGCTTAACGGGCAAATTTTAAATTGAAAAATTTAATGAGCGACAGTTGACATCCTGCATCCAAGAGCCTGTGCGGTACGAGATGAGTACTTAATTCACGGAAGTGATAGCATTTACGGCCGAGAACATAAGATAATCTGAATTGCCAGTGCGTGGCTGAGCGGAAAATGTAGAAACAAGGACATTAAATATCACCTGAAGCAATGCCGATGAAAGTCCACGCAACTGTGAGCGTAGAAAATATTCCAACGGACTGACTTGCGAATGCAAAGATGGTGTATGGATTGAAACAGTATCTATGAAAAATCAAAAGCAGAACAAGTTATTGACAAAGTATTTACGCGGTAAACTACCTAATAACAAGGACTTGGTGTAAAATCGCACGCGAAAATTGGCAGCGGTCAAGATATTCAATATATGATTGAAAGAGGAGGTAATGTATTGTAAGCACTGCCTTCGAGAATGAAATCAAAATGCACATGCCTATTATACGAGTGGGCAAGCAGTTGAAAAAAAGGATTTATTTGGCGGGAAAGACAGCTGATAATAGATGCAGGCGTTAGTTATCGCCAGTAAACACACAGCCATTAACGAGACACCTACGAAGCTCGGATGAGAGTGGTATAAAGTCACCATGGATTGAATTTTGCCGACTTATCCTGTTAACGAGTGGGGACGTAAAGTTCCAAGGCAAAACGCAAAGTTCATAAGTTGTACTGTAATCGGGATAGATGTCCGAACGCCACTAACACGTGTCATTGAGCACGACAAATTACAGTGGGCAGGGCGATAGCGCATGATCCAATTGATAAATTACAGCGAATCACATTTCACGAATCGCCCTTCTTAGCTCGGTCTAAAACGCTTCTCGTATACAGAAGGCACCGCTTGAGAGAGTGAGTTAAACTCATTAGGATTTGACGCAACGGCAAAAAAATAATAAGTGATAAAGATAGAGCACATGCGAGGTTATTGTGACAATATCTAATGCAGCAAGTCAAAACACGTCTACATTTCCGTGGTTATGGAGTAAAACTGGACAGTACTCACACGAAAGTTGCAGCTGGTAACCAAACGGTTTTTAAACTGTTAACCGAATACTTTCTCATTGTAATATCATATATGATGAATGAGAAGATTCCCAGGATTTCCAGAATCTAGAAGTGTTTAAGCACTGAGCGTCGACCTACCCAAAACATAAGACGATCACATAGGAGTGAGGTGAGAGCCTTTAAGGAAAATGAAAATAGTGGCGGCTAACAAATAAACGTGTAAGATATTTTATTTACTTCTTTTAGAGCCATGGAAGCTTCGGTAACATTGGGGTTCCGAAATAAAAAGATTTCCTCTTTTACTGGAGAACGCAGTAAAATAAACGTCATTGTTACCTCTGTTCCAGTCTTCTGTAGCAGCATGCGCAATACTGGTAAGAAAATCCTCTGGACAATAATTCTGGCAGAGATATCTCAATATTGATCCGAGGATACAAAATTTTAGAATATTTACGCTCGCACTCATTGATTCAAGCTGTCCTAAGTATACACAGCTACGAGACCAAAGTCAGTAATATGCACGCCCTCAGACGCCTATTCGACAAGAATGCGGGAAATCAGTTTAGTGTTCTACTACGTAAGGTTAAAAAAAGGCTGAATAGTAGATATCCTTTGAAACCCTCTGGGCACTTTAATGTTCGCAATGCCCATTAACAGCAATCTGGTCAACAGCTAACCGAAATAAAGTGACAATCTGCTGATAACACTGGATAAGCTGGAAAAACGGGGCAAATGACGATGCACCGGACCCTACCAGCACATGGCCCCTTTTCAATAGAAGGGGCTCAGAGGGGGCCAGAAGGGGCCAGGTCCCTTCGACTTTCAGGCCATATTTGACATATTGTCAGGCTTGTCGGAAAGACTTGAGAAGGTGTCAGTCTTTGAATTTAAACTCAAAAAGGCAATATTTACAAGTTAAAATTGTGTTTAAGCGTAGTTAGTGGGAATGTGATGAACCGATTATGGATGCTTAGTTTAGGTTAGTTATTTGGAGTAGCAGGTGGTCCTTCACCATCTTCGTCTTTGATGATACCCAACTCAAAAGAGCCTCATATGCCTCAAATTTTTCCCGAAGTTTAAAATGGTATGTTTTCCGACAACTCTTTTGTGAGTTGGAATGCAGAATCGATAAGAGTCTCAGAAAAACGAGCGAATTACAAGGCAGATGTTTTCTCGTAGATTTTCAGGACGTCTGCCTGAAGACAAACATGACGCAAGAAAATATGAAAGCTTTATTGGATATGATCCGACTTACCATCGAGACGATCCAAAGGACCTAAGAACGCTACTGCCTACTCCACGAAGGAGAGTTCGAACGTCGTATTCCGACGATGTCCACCGTATGCTACACGAAAGGGTGGGGCAGGGACGGTGACTTGCGCGTGAATTAGGTTTTAGTGGTAGTTACCTTTCGCTGCAGCTACTGCACACTCTCCTCCTTCCCCACCTGAGCCCGGTGTCAAGACAGAGTCAAGAAGACCGGAGATGGGAGAGGGCGCAGGTGGCTGGCGCGGCCGGAGCCGACCCTGGGTGTATCACCACACCTGGATCGATTCCCACGGAGTAGGTGTGCCATAAAGGCCATATTAAGAAGGAGCCATTCGAGCCTGACTCTCAGTCTGTAAGTCAGCCACTCCACACAAAACACACATTGGGCTGACCACGTGGTCCATGTTATCCCGTCGGATGCATCCTTCCAAGCCAAGGCTTTTAGCGCACCGGGATAGTTTCAAGCACGTCAGATTGTTTATAGTGAAGAAAAAGCGCTGAGCTGTTGACCTCACTCTCTCCCACACCCCCCACAATAAGACCACCATCACACACACGACAGTTCGACTGTTGATTTCCGACGATGTCCATCGTATGCTCACACCGGGAAAGTTGCAGGGACGGTGACTTGCGCGTGAATAAGTTTTAAGTGATAGAAGCCTTGCGCTGCAGCTACCGCACTATAGCCTACTCCCCCACCGGAGCCCGGTGTCAAGACAGAGTCAAGAAGACCGGAGATGGGAGAGGGCACAGGTGGCTGGTGCGGCCGGAGCTGCCCCTGGGCGTACCACCACACCTGGCTCGGATCCCACGGAATAAGCGTTCCATAGAGGCCACATTCAGAAAGAGTAATGCAGCCTGACTCTCAGACTGCCAGTCAGCCACCACAAACAAAACACACAATTGGGCTGACCACGCGGTCCGAGTTATCCCGTCAGTTGGCAAAATTCCAAGCCACGGCTTTTAACGCACCGTGATAGTTTCCAAGTCGCTTCCAGATTGTTATAGTGCGTAAAATGCACTAAGCTGTTGACCTCACTCTCTTGCCCACCCCCATCATCAGACCACTGTGCGAGCCGGCCAGTTGCCTGATCTGGGAGTGGGTGCATTGGCTGATTGATCGGCGTACCCGTTTTCGCACGCCACAGCACGACCTGGCCCTCATAATGCACACACCAGGATTTACTTACTCAGGGGATATGGAGGAGCCATCGCCATCTAACTCCCAGTCCACTGCTCAGCCATTCGACACACACAGCACATACACTGAGCCGAAGGCGTGGTCTGGTGGAAGCGTCAGATTGGCAGCCTTCCCAGCCACGGTTTCTAGGATACCGTGCTATACTCTGGTAAATGGTGATTGTGAGGGTGTTGTCGATGTATTGGTGTAGGTAGTGTGCGCTGATGTAGCCAGCCTCCGGTGGTTTACCGCAGATGGTCGGGAGGCGCATGTGTCCAACAGGCCCGTGCGGTGTGTAAATGTGCGGGAGCAGTGAGGGCAGTGAAGGCGGGCGCGTCGACTGCATGTCGGACCCCCAGACACTGGTTCACCAGCCTCCTTGCGATGAATTCGCAAGTGACCGACAAAGGCCAATGCGTGGAGTTAGCAAGTTGCGGGTGCCGTGCGGGCAGGAAAATCGGTAGAGGTTGGTGGGATGTCGTGTAAAGCTGGTTGTGGGGGTGGCAACTGGCGTAGAATGGCGGAGCGGAGGTGTGCATGATGTATCGGTGTTGTAGGCATTGTGTTGAATTCCGCTGTCATGGATGCGCGTGTGACCGAATAGGCCCATCCGATGAGTGAATGCGCGAGGACAGTGAGGGCAGTCTAGGCGGCGATCTCTACTGCGTGTTAGTGCTCCGGTCACTGGCACACCAGTCTCTGTGCGATGGATTTGCAAATGACCGACCAGGCTGAGGCGTGAGGTTAATGTCCGGTCGCATTGAGGACAGCTTAGGAGAGATTCCCCAACGCTGATGGTGGTGGTGGTGGTGGTAGTGAAGACGAAGGCGATGGTGGTTGCGGTGGTGGGGGTAACAGGCGATGAGTAGAGGGATGTGGTCTCTATGATGGTGGGAGTGATGGAATTGATACCAGGAGTGAGAATGGGCGAGTCTGAAGGAGGGTTGGGGAAATTTGACGTAGAAGTTGGAGTTGTTGGATTGTTGGTGCATTGCATCCGAAGATGTCCGAACAGGCCGATTCTCGCGCGGAAGATGCGTTGACAGCGTGGGCATGTTGGCAGGGCCTGGGCATGGATGATGTTGGTCTGGGGCGCTGGTAAATTAAGTGCCACTATTTAAGCCTTGGCGGCAGCGATCCGGTGTGCCTCATAGATTGCTGAACCAGTCTTCACGGATATTCTCCATGCCGGTCTATCCTTGGCGAGGTCCTCCCATGTCGCCGGGTTGATTTGCAGTTGCTTTAGTGATTTCTTCAATGTGTCCTTGTAGCGTCGTTTTGATCTCCCTGCCGGCAAGAACCCGTAGCGAAATCTCCGTAGAAAAGTCGTTTAGGTAGTCGCTCGTCGTCCATTCTTACCAGGTGGCCGCTCCATCGCAGTTGCACTTGCCTCAGCATGGCGTGGATGCTGGGGATTCCAGTCCGCTCAATGACTTTCGTCTCTGGGATCCTGTCTTGCAATCTCAACTTCAGTATTTTGCGGAGAAAGCTGAAATGGAATTTAATAAGCTTACTGGCTTGGATCGAGTAGACGGTCCAGGTTTTCGCTCCGTTAAGGAGTGTCGTCAAGACGACGTCCATGTACATCCTCAGATTGGTGTTCATGTGAATACCGTGGCGATTCCAAATGAAGGCCTGCAGCCGGCCGAAGGCCTGACTAACTTTGGAGATCCGTTGGGCAACCTCGTAATCTATTCTCGTGTTGCGCGATAGCGTGCTTCCTAGATAAGCTAAGGTTTCCACGTTTTTGAAATGGGCACCCTTGACATTTATTCCAGGAGCAATGTATTCCGCGCTGGGTTGCTGCTGTTGCACGAGAACCATTTTGGCTGTACTCGATTGTGAAATCCAAAATCGGCACCGCGCTAGAGGGGTCACGTCCTTTGCCTTTTCCTTTCCGTCACGGTGTTAAGGGCGCAGTCGTCCGCGAAGAGCAAGTCATGGACGGTAGTCATACACACCCGCATTGGAGCCTGCATATTTCCAAATGTTGAGAAGGTGCCCGTCAGTTCTGTAGGCTATGCGGATCCCAGGCTGCTTATCACGGTAGGCATCCATCAGCATAGCTGAGAACATGAGACTGAGGAGGGTGGGGGGCAGTTCGCACCCCTGCTTTACTCCGTTGGTCACTGCTTATGCTTCGGTTACCGCACCGTGGTCAGTGACACGCGCCGTCATCCCTTCATGAAGATGACGCACCATGTGCGTGAACCGCTCAGGCAACCACATTTCTGCATGACTTTCCACAGTCCCGTCACGATTCACCGTGTCAGCAAGCGCTCGTCAGATCCACGTAGGTAGTGTATAGGTGAGTTCGCATCTCCTGGCACTTCTCTTGTAGCTGGCGGGCGGCAAAGATCATGTCGGTTGATCCACGGTGTCAGCGGAAGAAACATTGGCTTTCCGGGAGCAGGCCCTGCTCTAGGTGACCGTTGAGACGATTGAGAAGGATACGGGTGAAGATCTTCCCGGCGATGTTGAGCAACGAGATGCCTCTAGGTTTATCACAGAGTTGCCGGTTCCCCTTCCGTTTCTAGATATGGACGATGTTTGCCTCTTTGAAATCCGGAGGAACTTGTCCTTGGAGCCACATCTCCTGGAAGAGTGTTGTGATTTCTGCCATCAGCCGGGCCCACTGTGCTTGTAGACTTCTGGTGGAATTGCGTCTGATCCCGGTGCTTAACCGCTAGAAATCTTCTGCACCGCTCGGATGGTTTCCGGTAGGGAAACCGGCAGATCCACGTCATTGTTCGGGTCCACTTGAGGGCGCCGGTCAATGGCAGCATCGCAGATGGCTGCGGAGCAATTAAGGACACTTCCGAAGTGCTCGGCCCAAGGCTTCAGAATTTGCGATTTCTCTGTCAGAGGTTTCGTGCCGTCAGAGATGAGCAGTGGTGCAATCTCCTTTATACACGGGCCATAGATGGCCTTGATGGCTTTGAAAAAGTTTTTCATTTCATTGTGGTTCGCAAACCCCTGGATTTCCTCAGCCTTTCGGATCATCCAGGCATCATGCATCTCCCGCAGCCGTTGATGCACCAGGTGGTGGTATCTGAAGAAGGCGTCATTCCGAATGTCCATGTAGGCTTTGTGTAGTCCATTCTTCTCCGTGAGTTAGTTGCTGATGTCTGCGTCATTGTCGAAAAACCAGTTCTGGTGTTGACGGCGTGCGCGTCCGCGGACTTCGAGGGGTTGGACTAGATGACATTTTGCAGTTGACACATCGTTTCACGGTAGCATTATCAGCTGGAGTATGCAGGTCCTCCAGTTTATGGTTATTTTGGTTGCTGAAATCAAAACAATGAGCAGGCAAATTTAATCACATGGTATTTAACTTACCTGGCGGCACACTTACCGTGGGGTATTCGTCGGGGCTGCAGTTGGAGCCTCATGTGGGAGATGACGAGAGCGGCGATCTCCTCCAACCATTGGCACGCGGATCACCTTGTTTACCAGCACGTCCTGTCGATCTCACCTCCGGACGAGACACAAGTCCGAGCAGATACGCAGTGCCGCGACCGAGGGAGCATCATCGTGACCTTCTCCCCGCGTCGGAAGGCGGAAGAAGGTGTTGGTCAGCAAGAGACGGTGTTCCGCACACGTTTGCAGTAGGAGGAGGCCGTTATCGTTACAGCTTCAGAGAACGTGGGGACCCAGCACTCCTTGCCAGGCAGCGTGGTCCGTCCCGACACTGGCGTTGAAGTCACCAAAAACAATTAACTTGTCCACCCTCGACACAGTCACCAGCAGGGCGTCCAGGTCCTCGTAGAATTTGTCCTTCGCCGCATCAGATTTCGTCATGGGGGCGTAGGCGCTGATGATGGTGGCGAACTGGTTTCCCCGAAGAGGCAGGTTGAGGCTCATCAGGCAATCATTTATACCCTGAGGCAGACAGGGCAGATGGCCCACGATGTCGCTACGGATCGCAAAGCCAACACCAGCGTCGCGTCACTCTGCCTTTGGCCGGCTCGCCCAGGAAGAGGCGTAGCCGGCACCCACGTCCTCAGCTGACCCTGCTCAGAGAATATGGTCTCGCTGAGAGCAGCAATGTCCACCATGTAGCGCGCCAGTTCCCGAGCGACTAGCACCGTCCTCCATTCTCGCCGGTTGCTCCTAGGATTGTCTAAAGAAAGGGAACGAACATTCGAGCGCTAGTGTGTGGAGTGGACTCAACCGAGCAGCCTGGAGGGTACATGAGGGGATGGGGACGGTATTGTTGTTTGTATGAGTTTTACGACCACGTATTTTTCGATGTGTGAGCCGCGCCGGCTGCAGAAGACGTGATAACCGAGCATTTGTTTAGGGCAGATTTTTCTAGCCCTTCCTCCGCGAGGAGGCAAGCAGTGCTGTCTCTAAATAGGGCCGCCGACATCCCAGACGGCTGCTGAACTCCATTATGGGTCATGGTTTTGTTTTTAGTGGGAGAACGACCCAGCAGTTAGCCCTGGGAACCCACCTACGGGGTTGCTGTCGCCCCACCGTAGGACTTTTGAGAGGGGGAGGTGGGAAGTTCAGGAGTCAGACATACCAGGTGTAGGCACACAAACACCGGAGACCCTCACCTGGTTTGTTCGCAATCTGCGGGTGTCCAGGGTTTGGCTACCGCTGGGAAGAACCCAACCGAGCCACAAGTGAGAGCAGGGTACCAGTTATAGGCGGCCACAGGAGCATTCACCACATGTACGAGACAAATGTAGCGACCAAATGCTATCTGTATGGCGCAACCCCTAACTAGTACCCGCGACACTCGTACCGAGGGTGCCGCAAAAGGCCACATTAAGAAGGAACCATTCCAGCCTGACTCTCAGTCCGTCAGTCAGCCTCACACAAAAACACACATTGGGCTGATCAACGCGTCCGAGTGTTTCATCAGTTGGCAACCTTCCAAGCCACATGGCTTTTAGTGCACCGTGATCGTTTTTAAGTGCGTCAGATTGTTTTATCATGTGGAAAATGCGCTGACCTGTTGACCTCACTCTCTCCCCACCACAGTCAGACCACCATCCGAGCCAGTCAGTTGTCTGATGTTAGTGGGCACATAATGGCTGACGGGTCAGCGTACCGGCTCGTGCGACAACAGCACACCTGTCCCCCATAACGCACACACCAGAGTTTGACTTACTCACGGCATATGGGGATCATCGCCGTCTCGACTTCCAATCCACTGGTCAGCCACTCGACGCAGCGCATACACTAGGCTGATGGCGTGGTCTGGTGTAGGCGTCAGATTGGTAGCCTTCCGCAAACGGTTTCTAGGTAACCGTAATTTTATCAGGGTACATTATGATGATTGTGAGGTTTTCGTCTATGTAATGAGTGAAAGAAGTGTGCACTGATGTAGGGCTAAGCCTCCGGTGGTTTACTGCAGGTTTTGTGGAGCGCATGTGTCCTAACAGGCCCACGCGGTGTGTAAACTGCAGGAGCAGTGAAGGCAGTGGAGGCGGGTGCTTCGACTGTTTGTCGGAGCCCCAGGTACTGGTTTAACAGACTCCATGCGATGGATTCGCAGGTGACCGACCAGGCCGATGCGTAACGTGAATGTGCGGTCGCTTTGAGGATAGTTTAGGAGAGAGCCACCATCGCCGGTGGTGGTGGTGGTTGCGGTGGTCGGGGAAACAGGCAATGAGTATTGGGATGGGGTCTCTAGGATTGTGGGAGTAATGGAAATGATGCCAGGAGTGAGCATGAAGGGAGGCTGTAGGAGGGTTATGGCATTTGACGTAGAAGTTGGAGTTGTTGGATTGTTGGTGCATTGCGTCCGAAGATGTCGGAACAGGCCGATTCTCACGCTGAAGATGCGTTGACAGCGCGAGCATGTTTGAAGGGCCTGGGCATCGGTGGTGTTCATCAGGGTCGCTGGTGACTTTCTTGCTGCTCTTTTGGCCGGTTCGCCTTATAGATTGCTTAACCAGTCTTCATGGATTTTCTCCATGCCGGTTTATCCTGGGCGAGGTACTCCCAGGTCACCAGGTTCATTTGCAGTTGCTTCAGAGATTTCTTCAAAGCGTCCTTGTAGCGTTGTTTTTGCCCTCCCTGTTGGCAAGCCTCCGTAGCCAAATCTCTGTAGAAAAGTCGTTTGGGTAGTCGCTTGTCATCCATTCTTACCAGGTGGCCGCTCCATCGCAATTGCACTTGCCTCAACATGGCGTGGATGCTGAGGATTCCGGTCCACACCAGGACTTCCATGTCTGGGATCCTGTCTTGCAATCTCAACTTCAGGATTCTGCGGAGGAAGCTGAGATCTAATTAATTTAGCTTACTGGCTTGGATCGAGTAGATGCTCCAGGTTTTCGCTCCGTTAAGGAGTGTTGTCAAGACGACGGCCTTGTACATCTTCAGTTTGGTGTTCAGGTGAATACCGTGGCGATTCCAAATGGAGGCCTGCAGCCGGCCGAAGGCCTGACTAGCTTAAGAGATCCGTTGGGCAACCTCGTAATCGATTCTCGTCTTGCGTGACAACGCGCTTCCTATATAAGTGGAGGTTTTCCCATTATTGAGTTGAGGACCGTTGACATTGATTCGGGGAGCATTGTATTCCGCGCTGGGTGGCGGCTGGTGCATGACAACCGATTTGGTTTTACTGATAATTAATCCAAAATTGGCACAGCCTTTGTCGAAGAGGTCCATACTCCTTTGCATGTCATCCTCCGTCATGGTAGTTAGAACACAATGGTCCGCAGCAAGTCATTTACTCTACCAGTAGACACGCGCATTGAAGCCTCGCATACGCGAACTGTTGAGATGGTGCCCGTCAGTTCAGGACGCGGATCCCAGGCTGCTCATCACGGTAGGCATCCATCAGCATAGTAGAGAACATGAGACTGAAAAGTGTGGGTGCCAGAACGCAGCCCTGCTTTACTCCGTTGGTCACTGCGAATGCTTCGATATCGTCTCTTTGTCAGTGACGCGCGCCATCTACCCGTCATGAAGCTGACGCTCCATAAGCGTAAACCGCTCAGGACAGCCGAATTTCTGCATGACTTTTCCGCAGTCCGTCACGGTTTACCATGTTAAAAGGCTTTCGTTAGATCCACGAAGGTAGTGCAAACGTGAGTTCACATCTCCTGGCACTTCGCTTGCAGCTGGCGGGCGGCAAGATCATGTCGGTTGTTCCGTGGTGTCGGCGGAAGCAACATTTAGTCTTTTCGAGAGCAGGCCATGCTCTAGGTGACCGTTCAGACGATTGAGAAGGATACGGGCAAAGATCTCCCGGCGATGTTGAGCAGCAAGATGCTTCTGTGATTACCACAGAGTTGCCGGTTCCCCCTTCCGTTTGTAGAGAGGTGGATGATGAGTCACGTCTTAAAATCCTGAGGAACTTGTCCTTGGCGCCATACCCGGGAAGAGTGTTGTGAGTTCTGCCATTAGTCGGTGGGATTGCGTCGGATCCTTGTGCTTTACCACCGGAAATCTGCTGCACGGCCCAGATGGTTTCCGGTAGAGAGGCCTCGGCAGATCCACGTCATTGTTCGTGTCCATTTGAAGAAGTCGGTCAATGGCGCATCGCAGATGGCTGATGAGCAATTAAGGACACTTCCGAAGTGCTCGGCCCAAGGCTTCAGAATTTGCGATTTCTCTGTCAGAGGTTTTGTGCCGTCAGAGCTGAGCAGTGGTGCTAATCTCCTTTATACACGGGCCATAGATGGCCTGATGGCTTTGAAAAAGTTTTTCATTTCATTTGCGGTTCGCAAACCCCTGGATTTCTCAGCCTTTCAGATTATCCAGGCATGCTGCATCTCCCGCAGCCGTTGCTGCACCAGGTGGTGGTATCTGAAGAAGGTTGCTTTGTAGGCGTCATTCCGAATGTCCATGTAGGCTTCGTGTAGTCCATTCTTCTCCGTGAATAAGTTGCTGATGTCTGCGTCATTGTCGACAAACCAGTCCTGGTGTTGACGGTGTGCGCGTCCACGGACTTCAAGGGTGTTGGACTAGATGACATTTTGCAGTTGACCACATCGTTTCCCACGGTAGCATTATCAGCTGGAGAATGCAGGTCCTCCAGTTTCTCGGTTATTTGGTTGCTGAAATCAAAACAATGAGCAGGCAAATTTAACAAAAATAGTATTTAACTTACCCTGGCGGCCACTTACCTTGGGTTATTCGTTGGGGTTGCAGTTGGAGCCTCATGTGGGGAGATGACGAGGCGGTGATCTCTTCAACCATCGGCATCGCGGATCACCTTTGTTTACCAGCACGTCCTGTCGATCTCACCTCCGGACGAGAACATAGTCCAGCAGATACCAGTGCGCGACCGAGGGAGATTCACGTGACCTTCTCCCGCGTCGGAAGGCGGAAGAAGGTGTTGGTCAGCAAGAGACGGTGTTCCGCACACGTTTGCAGTAGAAGGAGGCCGTCATCGTTACAGCTTCAGCCTGCGGGTCCCACAAACGGGGAAATTCATGAATGTTCAATTATCCAAAGTAATATGCGACTCACCAGTTCACTCATATTTCCGACAGGTGAAAGCCCACAATTGGCACTATGGATGCAACAGGTACGTCGTTTTGGTGAATGTAAACGGAAAAACACTCTACGTTCTGTCATGTGAAGAATTTTTCATTGAAAACTGCATGACGTTCCCCTGTGTACAGCGGGTGTCTTTGAGACTACCGTTCGTTTCGATCACAAAGCAGAGATTCCAGCATAGAGGCATATCTTCTTTCGAGGAGTTATCTTTTAACTATGGTTAGTAGCTTCCCTACCAGCACAGCCCCTTTAATGGGGGGTCAGAGAGCAAAGTTTACGGTGTTGCCCCCTCACTTGAAAATATTGCACAGCGGGACCACACGAGTTTCCTTGCAGTAACAGCCCCTTTACTGCGCATTTCTTTCTCTTTATAATCGGCCACTACTGATGCACTCCTAATTTTTGGTGTTATGAACAGCCTTGAAGTGGCCATGTGCTGGTAGGGTTCCCAATAGACTATATGCACCTGGCGTGCTTGGGTGTAATGCGTGTGTGTGAAGAGTTTTTCTCCAGTCAGTGCGTGCAGACTGAATTTTTCGCGCAAGTGTAGAACACTAGATTTTTCTTGAGGTTTGGAAGACGGCCGAATTTCGTCAATCTTTGCTTGTACACAGGCCCTGTTGGTTTGAAACCCTATCTGGACAATGACCGTTTTATGCAGTTTTGGCAGTTTTTCTCGTTGCAGTTTATATTTTTGTCTCTCAATTTTAAATCAAGACCTGTTTCTGATTTGCCCTGCATTTTGTTAAACAACGTTGTCAGATTTCGAAATGAATACGCACCTGAAGCATCATTCCACCGTGCAATCCAAGGAGCAGAGGGGCCACACTGCCAACGCACCGTTTAGCCCCCTCCCGCCCATTAATTGTATAACATTCGCCGCCATAACCGCCATCGCACCAGTAGCGACCGATTATCAGAAATCAATAGGCATTGCGACCGATCCAAAGGAAACGGGGCCGTGATTGCGAGGAAATCGTTAGGTCCCGCCGTGCATCGTGAGGGGCCAGAGTCAACCTGCCCCCCTCTGGCCCCGCCGTTTAGCTTCCCTCCAGCCTCCAGCCCATATTAATTGTATAACATTGGGCCGTATATATAACCACAATTAGGGGGCATCAGTAGCGACCGATTATCAGGAAAGCAATAGGCATGGGGCGTTTGATCCAAAGGAAACGGGGCTGTGATTGTGAGGAACTCGTGGGGTCCCGCTGTGCAATGTTTTCAGTGAGGGGCCAGAGGGGCCACACCATCAACCTTGCTCCCTCCGGCCCCGCCGTTTAGTCCCTCCAGTCCCTCAAATCTCCCTCTTGTCCAGGGGGCCGGAGGGGGCTACGCGGGACTGGTGCTGGTAGGGGGAGACTAAGATATAAGATAAAATGCCTAGAAATAAGTAAGAGGCTCTAAGGCCGTGGTTATGTTTGGTTTCCTCTGTTTTAAAAAAATTTCAGAGATAATTGGCCATAATTGGAGAGAATAGGAGCCCTTCACGCCTATTTGCTGTTTACTTTTAACATGTTTTTGGGGTTGTCAGTCGTTTATTGATCCTTTTAATGGCATGTCAAAATTATCACAGGATTGCAGCCGCATATGTATGCTTGATGGCCAGAAAAATCTTCACCCAAATGTTCTCGATCGTCTTAAAATGCCAGTTAAAATATTTAGGGCTCCCAGAAAGGCGGCGTAGCTCCCGATGACACCACGGTAACTTTAGCACGATCTTTGCCGACCAACACCTGCAATAGACATGACAGGAGATGCGGACCCACCCATACAGTACCTTTGTCGGTTTGACGAAAGCGATCAGCACAATAAATAATGAGGAATTCTGGAAAATTATACAGAAACTTGGTTGTGCTTATTTATTTGCTCAAAGATGCTGGCGCATGCCACAGATAACGGGACAATCTCATAATAATTATCAACGTCCAAAGACTTGAAACAAGACTACATCGCTTCACTCTAATGAGTCTCTTATGTTTCACTGCTGTGCTGCTGGACGGCGGTCGTTACGAGGCGTCCTGGGAATAACATCTCATAAAGACTCTCATCCGTCATCTTAATAGCCAGTGCATGCAAGCCAAAACGAGTATATTCATGACTGCGGTCAACGACCTACTATTTGCGGTTGATTAGGTGCTCCAGATATTTAGCGGAACATGGATGTTTTCTCCAACGATTGTGCCGAATTCAAACTGACCATCTCCATGGGCAACATGGCGGTCACGCAGCAGTCGTTACCCGCTAGGGAATTCAAAGCCCGACACATCGGTATCAATGGAACCTATCATATAACCGTGGACAATTTCGCATGTTACGGCAGCACACTCGCGCGCGCGTCAAAAATTGTGGATGAAGTTGTATAGTATGATGGCAGAAATATTTATTTGTGTATTGCCAGTTTACAGGCAAGGGCAAAAGACATATACAGCAGAGGATCGAGCTGCAAGTAAAAACAAACTCCTGCTCGTTCTTTCAAGGGTTTTCAGGAGAAAAAACTGCAGCTTATTGAGTCATTAAAATTCGGGACGGGCAAGGGTTGATACAGGTGCATGGTGTCGTCCTTCCCCCTTTAGTGTTATGAATCCGCACCAGCGAACGGTTGCCGATTATGGACTGTAGAGCCAGATATTGCCCTCAACATGAAGTTTGTCAAAGGATTTAGAGTCCACGAACATTATCAGAATGGAAGAAAGCTTCCAACGAAGCAGAACCCCAAATTCTTGGAAGGTGCCCTCAATGTAGAACACTAGTAACAGCTCTAATAAACAAAGGTTAGCTTTGCTGAATTTTGATAATTCACGGTTGCTTATTTCAGATTGCTATAGCGTTCACTAAAATACTGACGGTATCTAACGGTGCGTACCAGAGGAAGAAATAAAAATATATCTCAATGACTGGTGTGCCGAGCGTGGTCAAGTTGCCTCAGAGTAGTAAGGGGGTTAAAGGTCAAATGGTTTAAAAGTTTAACAGTAAAAAAGTCCCTTCTGTTATCTACGAAGCCACAACGGGTCAAGGCTTTTAAGCTTACAGCGTTGTTGGTAGTACAGGTTTCGGTGTTCTGAATAGAAAACTCTTTTTGTAAAGAAGTGCTGGACTTATTCTTTTTTCTTCCGTTCACTAGCGTGCAGAACGCTAAATAGATATGAGCAGTATTCCAGACTAGGTCTGAAATACATTTTATAAAGGCTGATTCTAATATTGATGGCTTTGAAATTTCTGAGAGTAAACCCGGTAGTTGGGCATGCTTTTGAGACAATCAGGGCGCAGTGCTCTAACAGATTAAGACTACTAGAATATGATATACCCAGATCCTGTATAATTCTAGGCAAATTTAGTTCGTGATCGTATATGCTTTAGCTGGGGCTGATGGTTGTCACCAATAACCATAACTGAGCACTTGTGCCAAGAAAGAGAAGGGTGCCATGTCCGACACCACTGAGTGAAGGCCTAAAGATCCTTTTTTAAGAGCTCAAGAACGATGTTGCGATCGGCCGGTTTATATCGATAGGCAACTTTTAAATCGTCAGTGTGCATAAAGGGCCTACCATACTGAAAACAATCAGGAACATCGTTGACAAAAAGGTAAAATAGAGGCGTTCCGAGCACGCTACCCCGGAATTACTCCACTCTTCACATGCGTGGGTTTGGAGGTAACATCGGAAATTATAAATCCTTTTGTGCGAGCATTCAAATAGGAGGATATTAAGTTCGAAGCTTGCTATCCATGCAAAAGGAGGCAAGTTTCAGCAGGAGGAGATCATGGTCAACACGATTAAAAGCCTTAGTAAAATCAAAATTGTTGGTGTAAAGGGCAAAACCACTGTCTCTAGATTGTAGCATATGATCAAAGAAAAAGAGCTGGCAGGTGTCACAAGAGCATTTTTCGAGGAACCCATTCTGAGCCGCATTAAGTAGGTTATTCTCTGTTAGGTGACGCCTCATCTTATCTTTGATCAAGGTCTCCAAGATCTTCGAGGCTGCTGGCATTGTATTTATTGGTCTAAAGCCGTCAAATGACGTAGATCGGCCGTGTTTGGTTATAGACAGAATGTGCAATTCCTTCCATAAAATAGGGAAGTTTTCACTTTCAAGAGCAAGCTTAAATATCTTATACAGAAGAGACGGAAATAAATCATTTGCACCCGCCTTTAGAACGCTGACCGGGACGACATCTGGTTCAGGACCGTAAGCTTGACGAAAATGCCAAATGGCTACGGTCAAGTCCCAGAGGCTAGCTGTTTTTTCGTCAGACAGCCTCTAAGCCTGTTCAAAGATTTTTGTTTAGATCAAGGGCAGGACGGAAGTGTCGTTTTTGTAGATGAAAAACAACGTAAGATTCTACACAGTCTATGGCGGAAAGATAAAGGGATGTAGACTTCGTCCTTTACTTAATTATTCTTCCGTGGAACAAAACGAGAAATAAGTGGACCTAGAACTTGGTACAATGTATCAGTACAAACATTCACATCCAAACATAGAAATAAGTTAGTCAAATCGTGTGAATTAATATGTGTTAGTAATTCCCTCATATTTACTGATCAGCAAATCACCGAAAAAACATATTTTGGAAATCGTTTCATCAGCCTCGAGTTCTAGCTGAAAGAACTATGGTATGGTCAGAACTCCCAAGTGGATCTAAAGGTGACACTGACAATGGCTGACAACCTCTACAGAAAATAAGATCAAGTATGTTTGATCCTCGGGTGGGAAAATCAACTACCTGTTCCCACATGCCCATATCTATGGCCTCAAGTAAGTCTTCGAACTTTGCAGGACGGAAGGTGGAAACCAAAGAACTTCAGGAAGATTGAAGTCACCTGCAATCAAGCATTACTTCAGATTTAGGTCAACTGCGGCGTGAAGTGCCTGCGAGAGACAAAGATAGTAATCCTCGCTGGCGTTGGGAGGGTGAAAGACACAACCAACGAGTAAAGATTAGTTTTCCTTTAGAACAACTCGGAGCCAACAGCTCTCTTCCACCGCGGTAAATTGTCGATACTCCAACTGCAGTAATGTAAGTGGTTGCTAAATATAGATACAGCTTCTCCGCCACGGCCCCTCGTGTCAATCATTCCGAATGTAAGCGTAGCCTAGAATAGAGAGTTCAGAGTCGGATGCAGGGTGTTGCCCACGTCTCTGTAACTATTACAATGTCGGGGCGGTGGACGAAAACCAGAGTCTGGAGCAAAGGCATCTTATTAAGCAGAGATCTGGCATTTAAGACGAATATTTTAAGCGGGCACTTTTTTGATTTCTGAAACGGGACAGTTAGGCTGTCAGAGTGACTGCTTTCGGCCAAAGAAATGCTCTTTTTCACTTGAACTATTTGTCCGTCCCTTATTTTGAGATGTGCCTTGCCATTGGTCCTTGGTCTTTCCAGTTCTATTATTAATTGTCTCATTTTATGCGCTCTTTCAGCCCGTATTCCGGTTGAAAAAAACTTCAGAATGCAGACCGTAGGGTTAATTTTGTCTGTAGCAGGAGCTGTGCCTGTGCTTCGTTTTCCAAGATGATTTTTAAGAGGTCTTTGGTCGAGGATTTGAATCGGGTGCTGACAGAGCCTTCCCTATTCTATATGCCTTGAGAATGTGGATGGACTCGCCGTCCGTTAGCAACGTTTTTGCATACAATTGAAGGAGATCAAGTCATGTTCAACTCGCTCCTTTTGGAATTATTGACGCTGACTCTGGGACCCTTTATGACTTCATTATGTTTTCGACTCAATTAAGCGCCCGTTTGCAACTCAGATCTTTCAACTGAGCGAGTACTTGTATCCAGTTCACTTGGTCCGATAGTTCCAGATGAATCGGGTGTTGGGCAGGCTGGAGCCAAATCCGTGAAAGACTTGGTCTTTCTTAAATCTTTTTACTCTTTGGCTTTACAAACTCACCAACCTCTTCAACATTGCATTTTGGTGCAGCGTCCAGCAGCGATGCAGCGCTGGGTTGTAAAAGCCAGATTATTGCTAATGCTGCCTGAGCTAAGTGATGATGGTTTGGAGCAAGGAAAGATGGGCACTCCCTTTTGAACTAGTGAAACGTCCTCTGGTTTACTGGGTTCGGTAGACACGATATCTTTTATGTGAGTTTGAGGTATGCTTGAAGAGGCTATATATGCATATGAATTTTGCTTTGCCATAGGTTTTGTACTGACAGGAGCTTTTTAACAGTTGGGAGACAATATATTTTTAATTTGTCGATTTCTTCTTTAGATTGTCTACCTTTTGCTCCATTCCTTAGAATTTCTTTAGGAGGCTGAAACAACCCATACAAGTTTCATATTCGTAAGCTACAGTGATTAAGCTTACTAGATTTTTGCCCATTTAGCGGGAGGTGAACAATTATCAGGACAACGATAGTTGCAACTATTTTTGCTGCTAGTCTATTAATTTGTTGATCAAAACTCCCTGTCAATATGGCCGAGTGTTAAGAGGCGTCAATAGTCGGTCCTACGCGATTTTGCGGCGCAGATTCGAAACTAGGTCGTGGACCAATTTTTCGTGGCAATAAACTTAAGGCACCTGCGTTTTGCATAATTATGGGGCTACAAAGCAAATGCGATTGATGTTAGAATCGCCAAAATTTAACACAGATTTGGTAAAGATATTCAAGAATATGACTATATGAGGATGTGAACAAGGATATAAGAATATGAAGATATAACGACTCAGCTTTTGGTTTGCACCCCTTCCGCGATTGAAAGTAGATGCAGGGAGCACACAGCTGGCGTGAGTTTCTGAAATGAGCGAAGATCGAAGCTTGCACTTCCAGTTGAGATAAATCCTGGGGCAGGGAAGAATCCACAGCAGTGGATTTTTTTTACAAGCCTCAGAATCCTTACGTCCAAGTCGTAAGTTAACAACTCAGGGGAACATACAGACAATTCTTTAATAATATTCATGCACCGTGTCTTCTCCACTGAGGTAGACGCCAAAAGCTCGTACGCTCTATAGACTTGAAATTCGAAACCAATTTCAAATGACGCGCCGATATCCACTTAGTAAGTTAATATCACATATCAAACGTTAGCCAAGTTCTTTAGTATTTTCTAAGCGAACAGGTAAAATTGAATCTCCTGAGTGCACAAGTGAATACTGTTGTTCGAAAGTCATCCATCTGAATACAAGAACGCGTGATGCAAAGGAAAAATGATTTCAATTTATCTTATGTGTCCTGAGACTACAAAATAATAATGATAATAAAAATAATAATAGTAATACTTTGATTCCGCAGTGCCCATGCGTACTGTCAAAACACAGATAATACTGAGTTAAATGATAAATTACAGACAATATAGAAATTAATGATCCGTGTGAATAACAGCATTACAGTAGCATTTAGAAGTCATGGTATGTAAAATGGTAATCCATTTCCACAACGACTGCCCGTTAGTCTTTTTGCGTACGATAATTGTGATAATAAATCCTCAAATTCAAAATTGGAAGTTTTCCAAAAGCAGTGACAAGAACTCTCAAATTTGAAGCTGTAAGTGTGTTGGAAAAAACCATAATTTCAAAACAATGATCAGAAAAGACTTCTTCTCGAAGTATATGGTGGAGCAGGCTATAGTCGTTCGTATTATCGGCTGAAATTTTTGAAGCAGGCCAGAATGTGTTAATAAACTTCCCGGGGATGATCGGCTGCGGCAGACATATCTGATGCCGATACTAGGAGTAAGCCCATGAAACTCCATTAAATAGAACAGTTTTCCGTTAGGGTTAGTGGCGAGTGAAATAAGGCATGCATCGAGATGGCCTCGATCATTTGTCTGAGAGGTGGTTTAGGGAGGAAACCGTGCTCCCTGAAGAACATTAGTAGTCTGAAAAAATTGAAATTTCTGCTGAGATATCATGACAGATACAACCACATATCGAGACGAAAGTGGGAGTAGAGGAGGCATTTTGGGAACGGTCTCCAAAAGATCCCATGGTTCTTCGTCGAAGTCACGGAGGATACTGATCGGGAAGGATTTGGGAAATCAATGTTAATAGAGTTCGTTGTAAGATGCAAATGCAGCCTTCTCCTTAAAACGAGTTCACTATGAAACTAGAGCATTTAGATTTACAGGTGATTTTAGCGAAAATTATACCTGAATGCAAAGATGATAGAGCGTTTCGAGGTCAGGGATGCAGGAGGAGTTTAAATCAAGGCAGAATTACGAAATTTTATGGACGAGTAACAGAGGTTAGTTCTTAGTTCCCGCAAGAGTTGAATTATTATTAATGCAGAAGAGGATAAAAAAGTCAGATCCAAGCATTCAAACCCACACAGCTGCGCACGACCAGGATATCGGCACACACAACAAAGTGCCATTTTTAAAGTTGTTAGTGATTGCTACGGAACACACCCACGCATTACGTTGAAAGTCTAGTAAGAGCAGAAAGTGGAAATTGGTTTCCAAAACATAAGATGCTGAGACGAGGATGGAAGATACACTTTAGACCACAGAGTACTGGATGCACTGGTTATCTACGGAAAGCAAGTATTTTGACGAGGAGCTTAGAACTTCCAGGTAAAATTGTATGGGTCACTGGGTCTCCAAACAACAGGGACACGGTGAAAACATTTCCATTCTTTCTAAAGATTCAACCATTCATGATCTTCGCTGTCCTATCTCCCCTCAACTGCACTGCGTGGAAATATTGATCACAGCCACCCATTCCTACCGGCGCAGCCCGTGGTCAACCCGCGGTCATTTCGCATTACAACAACTTTTTAATGTATGCTCGAAAATTCAAAATAATTATTTTTATCATTTGAAAAATTATAAACTCAATTAAGCATAATTTTTGGAGGTTTATTTTTTAGGTCAAGTGAAACGGCTTCTCGTCGAAAGTACCTACTACAGTCATATCTGGAAACTCTGCTCTCAGTTGATCGATAAGGTATTTCGCCCTCTTGGGTGTTTTCAGGCCCTTTTAAACCTTACCACAGGGCAGAACAGCCAAGAACATAAGTACCGATGAATTAACCAGTGTCAGACGCACCAACCTAAGTCACGGCACTGGCCTTAACTTCCCACCCTCAACAGGACCAGTCATTCAACACACGCGTCTAGTCGGTCACATACCCGTCCATGGAAATATGTTGAAGAACGCCGCAGCCCAAACCATATCACTACGTCTTGCCCTACCATCCCATACACCGCACACAAACCTGCCACATATTATCCATCACATGCCAAGTCTAAACCCCTCTCATATCAGTGGAAAGTATGGACTTTGGTTCAAACTGCTGCCTGAAGTGGTTGTGTGTTGCTCGAGCATTTGCACTGTAGAGATCCGTAAGCCACTTGCGCCCAATCCCCTTCATTAGATGACCGACTGGTTCGAACAGTTGATCGATACCCGGGAGAGGGAAAAGAGTGTAAGATGGACTCTAGGAAGTCCAACTGCTTCGTATATCAGTGCATGTTTCTTTTCTATAAAACAAGCTGATACGCGTTTAAACTTTCACGGTGCATTGAAAGCGTTGGTTTTGAAGGCTGCCGACTGATGACATACCTCGGTCCTGTCCTCAGGTTCCTCCAGAATGCAGCTTCCATTACATCCCCACTTAATGGGGATCCAAGCCGCCATTCTTTTTGTGCGAAACCCTGATCCATCGTGCCTGGACCTGACATGTGCGACAGGCGTGTACGGAGCCCGCTTAGCTTTGTCTAAAAACTGCACCTAATCCCTCAACTTCTCTTTTGATTTTTCTTGAATCCGAGTTCTGGTGATTGAGAGAAGGGGAGTGTGGTGGATGCTGCGTAAGTCTGACACAACTATAAAGTGGTGCACGCGCAAGTCACCGTCCCTGCGGCGCTACGATGCTATAAGGCTCAATGTGGGCATAATCATTTTGTGACGGTCGGACTGACGTATTTGCGCGTACTATGGATTCTTTATAGGAAAAGTTATAAATGCACTGAACACTGGTGTCGCCAGACATCTTATGCTCCGCGGCCAGTTCAAACTGTTCACTTTGAAGTTAGCCCTTACTTCGGAACTTCTTCTGTTAAGTCTGTTAGTAACCCTCTCTCAAATATGTTCTAGATTTTTAGAAATGATGGGAAGGGGTAACCAGCGCAACGGTCGTTCAAACAGTAAATAGGATCAACTCTCTAGTGCATGGGACCGTAAGACCTAGATTCAGATGTCTGGTATGCCTGATGCAGCATCTCCAAGGTTCAGGGTCAGGTGGTTGAATGTTCTATGTCTGAGATATCATCAAAATTATGTTCAAATCACTATGTAATGTAAACCCGTTAAATTTCCTCAAGAGGTTTTGTTGACAAAATCCGCGGTTACCGATTCATCAGAACGCCCTCCCGAAGTACGAAATCCTCGACAGCTCCTTGCTCAGTAAAATGCCCCTGTTTCAGAAACTGGTCTTTGTTCACTGTCAAGATATTGTTATAATAACTGAAACTTGGGCAGCACCTTCCGTAGCCAACTCCGAACTCTCTCTTTTTAGGCTGTAATTATCCCCAGAATGATCGTCATGACAGCCATGGAGGAGGGAGATGTATCTATGTTAAGCAAGCATTCGTACTTCTGCCCTTAGACCATCTGCAAGTTACTGCAGTTGAAGAGAAACTGTGGCTTTAAACTACCTTAAAAATGAGTACTCTTTACTCGTTGGTTGTGTCTATCGTACACCCAGTGACAGTAAGGATTTCGATCATTGTCGTTCATAGGCATTTCATGCAGCGGCTGATTTTAATTTTAAGTATTGCTCGATTGCAGGTGAGTTCAATCTTCCTTAAGTTCAATTGTTTCCATCTTCTGGTCCTCTAAGTTTTGAAGATTTACTCGAGGCTGCAGATATCGGCGTGTGGAATCAGGTTGTCGACATCCTTACCCGAGGGGTCATGCATACTTGATATAGTCTTCTACAGAAGTTGCATGTCTTTGACAGTGGCATACTTAGGCCCACTTGGGAGTTCAGACCAAGAAATCGCTGTTTCTTACTTACAATTCAAAACTGATGAAACATTTTTTTAAAATATAGCTTTTTCTTTGATTTCCGATCAGCCCTTTTGACAGAATTATTAATAAAATTTTAAGTCTCGCGACTGGTCTGATTTCTTTCTATGTCATGGAGTGAATACCTGTACTAATCTACAGTAAGAAGTTTTGGATCAACTTATTTCTCATTGTGTTCTCCGTAAAAGAATAATAAATGTCACGGATGCGGTTTACTACCCTTACTTTTTTGGCCGTAGGCTGCATAAACTCTCTCGTCGATTCCATTTGCAAAATGACATTTCCGTTCTGTCCGTGATTCGACGTTTTTTTAAGTGGGCTACGAGGCTGTCCGAAGAAACGCGGTTAGCCGATAAGGTCAAATTTGTTAAAAACCAATCGATAAATATCGCGAATGTTTTTGCATCACAGTAAGAACCAAAAATATGCGGCACTCCATCCTTCGAGACGCCCTTAGAAATCCTATAGTTGATGAAAAAGTTGACGGCTGATAGTTTCAACGTTTTCTTGTCCAGAACATTTATCGAAAATTCGATCGTCCGGAGTTGGACTGGTTCCATCATCAAAACCGGTACTTTTACCCTTTGGGGTGTAACAGCAGCCATTTTGACATTTTCGTCAATCTCATAGTCTTGGCCCATATGGCGTTCCGATCAGTAATATAAAGGCGGATGCTACTAATATTTTCCCGTATGTGGAAGGAATCGCACGTTCTGCCTATCCCCAACCACAGCCGATCTACGTCATTTGACAACCCTCGGCCAATCTACACACTATTCACAGCTTTGAAAATCCTGGAGACCTTGATCAACGATAAGATGCTGTATCACGTAACAAAGAATAACCTACTGAAAGCGGCCCATCTTGGGATACTCAAAACAAGGTCTTGTGATACCTGTCAGCTCTCTTTCTTTTAGCCTGTTCTACAATCCAGGGACACTAGGTTTGCACTTCATGTAGTCTATTTCGATTTCACCAACGCTTTTGAGCGTGTTGACTATTCTCTCCTCCTCTTGCAACGTTTTTTCGTTCGGTATATGCGGTAAACTTCTGAACTTGATATCTTCTTACTTGGGCTCTCACACACAACATTTTAAGATTTACAATGTTATCTCCAACCCCGCACGTGTGTGGAGTGGATTTATTCTGGGTAGTCTGCTTGTCCCACTCTTATTTTTTGTCAATGATGTACCAGGTTTATTTCAGAATGGTAGGCCCTTTATGTATGCTTATGAGTTAAAAGTTGCCTATCGATACAAGTTGGCAGATCACAGCATCGTACTGGAACTCATAAAAACGAACTTGAGGCCTTTGTCCAGTAGTGCTGTACTTGGCGCCTTTCCCTTTCTTGGCAGAAATGCTTCATATGGTTGTTGGCGATGATCTTCAGCCTTAGCTAAGCATATATGGCCACAACCTTAAAGTGTCTGGAGTTTTTAAGTAGCTGGGCATATCCTAATCCAACCGTCTTAATCTTTCACAACATTCATTCCCTGGTTGTCTTCAAAGCACGCAGAATTACCGGGTTTATATTTCGAAATTGTAAAACAATCGATATAAGACTCCGCCTTTATAAAATGTTCGTTAGGCCTGGCCTGGAGTATGGCTCATTTCTATTTAGATTTCTGAACCGAAGAAACTAGAATCGGTGCAGAATGCTTTTTCTAAAAGAGTCTTATCGTCGGATCAACGTAATCTGACGTATCAACAACGCTGTGGGCTAATAATCGTTGATCCCATGTGGTTTCACTGCTTAGAGAAGGGACTGTTTGTACTGTTTAAGTTTTTAAACAGTCGTTCATTTAAATACCCTAACCACTGTGAGGCAGCTTGACACAGCTTGGCACAGCAGTCGACGCAGTATCTTTTGATTTTTTCCCCTAGTAGGCACAGTTAAGTACTGTCTGTTTTTTCGGCAAAGGCCGCAGCAATATTGAATAAACTACCCCGGAATATAAAAATCCTGCAAAATCATTCTTTGTTTAAGAGAACTATCACTAGTTGTCTGCGTTCAGGTTAGCTTCCAGGAATTCTGGGTGCCGACACAGTTGAATCTATCTTATAGCTGGATGGAGTGCGTGGTGTCTGAGTCCGATCCCATGTCTTACCTTGAGGGTTATAGCGCTGTCTCTGCAGCCCGCAGACAGCGAGCAACCATCAGCGGATGCACCCATGCCTGGTACAGAATCCTGGTTCATTGAAAAGGCGGAGAGACAGTAAATGTACTGCATTTGTGCTAGCCCTTCCCCATTCCGAACTGCAATATTTCCACGGGCAGCTGTTTTTTTCTCTATAAAGTTAGGAAAACACTTATAACTATACTCCTCCAGGAGTTTTTATTACCGCTAGCCTGATTCACACTGCATATTTCTTCTGATATTGCCTTAAAACTGTCATTATATATTCTTTTTATATGGGAATCCAACTGGCCTTTTCTGGTTTATTACACGTCCCAACCGGTCATTTAACAACCCCACGACCACATTGTCTGAACGAACATCCAATCACGATCGAAATGGGAGTGGAATCGTGATTTACTGGGTAGGTGTTCCGATGGCTGTCATAGTTTGGTTGAAGACACCAGAAACCCCCATTTGATAAGTACTGCTCGTCTATTTGCAATGTTTTAATTTCAGAATTACCTGCAGAGGCTCTTCAGGGTCAGCAGAGGAAGCATGTGCCTCCATGCAGTCCGCTATTTAACGCGCCACTCCCGTGTGAATATACGTTTTTATTCTTATCACCTCACACCTGACCGGTCACAGATTATCAGAGCGTTGCTGAATTTAATTGGAGAACAGTGCGATTATTATTTGATCTGCTCCTGTATCTTAATATATCACAAAATGGTGAAAAGTCCTTACACCTGGGAGATTATTAATCCTTCTTTCCAAATTCGAGTGAGGCTGCAGCCCCTTATGGATGTTTCCTTTCCTTTTCTGTTATTCTCCAGTGACACTGTAGTTGCAGAATAATCGGTATTTTCTGACTATTAGCTACCAAACTTATATCATCAAATTCACAAAAAAACGTTAAAGTGCTCCTCTACGGAGGTTTTCATCACTTGACATCGTTTATAATTCAGCAATTGACGTCATCAAGCATGGTGGAACTAGCGTCGTATAGATAACATGGACCAGGAAATGCCTCAAAGTTTCAAAAGCTCTCCGCGAGGTTTATCTATTTTGCAGCTTCCGTTCAGATGCTGTACGATGCAGGGCAGCATTTCAGTCATGCAGGACATCAAAATACCCCAAACAAAAGGTATAGTCAGTGACTAATCTCACTAAATGTTAATAAAAATTCCGAAATAAGTTCACGGTTAAGAAGGATTGCTAAAATGGAGCTGTTGTAGCTTTAATCATGCTGTTTAATACCAGAATAATTCAGAGAGGGCAGGATGCCAATGTTTAGTGCCAGTCTTTTCGGCCACCTGACAAAACAACATTCATTAAAAGTGAAACTAATTAAGTAGTATAAACTTGTTCTATTTATTTTTCGACACCCTTATAAAAATCACATGGATTTTATAAGAACAACGTTCAAAATAACGATGATTTTCAAATTTTTCTAATCAAAGAAATTGCAAAGCGCAGGTTTATAAAAAGGTTTCAATTATAGCGTTTTTTAAAGCTGCAAAATACCCGTTCGAATAGCAGCATATCTGCCCTCATGGAGTATCAAACATATTGCATATTCATTGTGAAATTTTTTGGGCACTAAAAGTATAGTATCGTACTACTGGCATAGAGGAAAATATGATTTTCCTCATAAGGAAAGCATATGGCTTGAAGGCAGAAACTCTAAAACGCAAATTAAAGGCACCTCGGACACAAAATTATTCGAGAATCAGTCAATTATTTAAAACCCAGATATACCCTTCCTTTGAGTATGCAATTTAAAGAGTAAGTTATTTTCCAACGAATGAGTAGAAGAAACGATGTTTCTGGACATGTCTTCTTTAAAATACATTTGACTTTGAAAGAAAGTTTAAAATAAATAAAAAAACAAACTTGCTAAGTAGGCATTTTTTCTTAATGTGGTTTTTGCAGACAGGCATGAAGAAGTGCTCGCAGAAACCAACACCTTGGCGTGTCTGAAATATAATGGAGATATGATGCAAAATAATCAATATTTCAGCTTTTCTTAAGGAAAACACGTTTCAGATTATCGGTTATCATATCATGAGATCGTTCACCGACTATACTACCAAAGTTAACATAGGTTAAGAAATAATAAGTTCCCTTGTTCCCTTGACTCCGGTTCGGCTATTGAATACAAACCGTATCACTTTGATGTTTCGGTCGGTTATACCAGCTGACTCAAGAATCTGTGCCGAGGCCATGACTGAAAGCTGGGAGAAGCTTCGTTAAAAAAGATTTGCATTTGGCTGTGGGAAAATTGCTGACCTCGACGTTGTGGAGGCTCAACCATCTGACGATACTGAACTCAATCCTCATAGTTCGGTCCATGGGCCACAGGGAAAGCGAAAGTAATGAGCATTCCGTCCAGATGGGAATGAGTTACTTGACCTACCACTGTCATACGCCTATCTATTGGGACATTAATCAAGCCTGGGACTACAATTAGTTGACAGTACGTCTCAGTTGTGAGTCAATGAAAATTTACGCTACTGAGGATTCCTTTTCACTCTGAGAATTTAGGCCAAGGACACCCAGGGACCCTCCAGATAGAGCTGCCCAAAGGCAGCGAGGGGGGCTGAGAATGTCTGCAGCATGCAAACACCAGTACGAAAATTATCGTAGATTGTCATTGCGAAGATTCCTTTGTTATTCAGCGACAAAAAGGCAAATATGCAGTCAGTGACCTATCCCATAAAATGTTAATCAAAATTATCAAATACTTTTTCGACTAAGCAAGGTTGCTTATATGAAGATTAATCATCTTGGGGGCAAATCGTTTCATATTTGAGATAAGTTGGGATGCCAGCTTTTGAATGCATTTTTATTCGGCCACCTGTAGAAATCAAACTCGGTTACAAGTGGTTAATTAAGTAGTATGCATTTTAAAAATATATTTCGATGCACTTTCAGATGCAAATACATGCTACAAAAGTATGTCCTTCCTTGTAATAATTTGGTAGCAACTCACGTCTTTGCCCAAATTTGTACTCAACGAAAGACTATCTTTCGGTTTTATAAGCGTTTCTAATTATGAGATTTGAGACCGTACGATTTCCATTCAAATTTGAGTGTATCTGTACGTTTCGCAATGTGTCTCATGAAGAATAAGACGTAAGCAACATCTAATGCACACTTTTAATGGCATAGAGGGATGGAATGCTTATAGCTTGTAGACTGAAAACTCTAAATACCAATAGAAAGAGAGCTCTGCTCCAAATTATTCGGAACTAAGTAAACTTTTTTAAAACCTGAATATTCACTTCCTTCATGTAAAAAATTTGCAAATAATATTTGTTACAAAATGAGTAAAAGCAAAGACATTTTAATATTTTTTCTATAAAATACATCTGAATTAATAATAACATTGAAAATCAATAGAAAAATTCATACTACTTAAGCGGTAATTTTCATTGCGTACAGTTTTTGAAAGCTGCTGGCTTTCCTCCTGGTTAGGCATTACCGTCATCTGCAATGAAAAAAGCAGAACTCGTCGCAGTATAATGAAATCTCTAGTGCTCGTCTCCTAGCTGTGTCCTTACGTTTATCTGAAAGACATAAGTGCTGGTCACATTTAAGGAAAAGCGGCGAATAGCAGGACGGTAAGAACCCTAGTTTAAAAATGACCTTATGCATAGAATATGTTGTCTCAGCCGTGAAACGTGATGACGAAAATGGAGCTAATCAACTCGGAAAACGTCAACAATCGCGTTTTTTACTTATTTGCTTAACCCATTCCAGGACTAGTTCCTTTTTCCATGCAACAGTTTTTTACGTCATTTTATCAAAGAGAAGCTCTACAACTTACACCCACATTTGATGCTACCTGATAGTCAGATAAGTTTGATGTTCACGGCTGTCCTAAGCCCACATTTGTGCATAAGTTCATGTTTTTTTCAAGAGGAGAGCTATATAAACCATTGAGTTTTAACAAACCACCTATGTTCTACTTGAACATCGACTTTTGCACCGTGTGAGTTAGTTGGAGCAGGGTGCGGTGAAGAAAGTCATTTTCATAAAAAATATGCGGCATTCATTTTGAGAAGTGCAATTGGTAAATCTGCGTATTTTATGCCCTTAACTCCGAAATAACCGAAGTACCTCAACCAGTGTGTATTTTACTTATTCGCTTAACCCGTTCCGGAATTAATTCCTTTTTTTACCATTAAAATAAGTTTCTAAGTAAGTTGATTAAAGAAAGGACTAAAAAATTACAGTACAATTCGAGAATACCATATATTCTGGTATGTTTTATGTAAATAACTGTCCTTCACCAAGGTTGTGCATAATTTCATGTTGTTTTATGAGATTAAAACGACATTAAGCTGTTAGGTTTTAACAAACCGACTGTTGCCCCCACTCGATAATTAATTTTTCGTTCCGTTTGAGTCAGTTGGAGCAGGACATGATGAAGCAACTCAGTATCATGTGAAAATACTGTTTGAATAATGCCGACAAAGATAAGGGAGACTGGAATGGCTATTTCTGGTTCATTACCCATCGTAAATCAGTCATTCTCAACCCAAGGCGGTGCACCACGCGGGGCTTGAACCCGCTACCTGTTAATCAGAATTTCAACGTTTAAACCCTTGAGCCATGGGCTAGTTTTCTTGCCAGCTTATATCAGCGAGCGTTCATCAAAGAATGCAGACAATATCCCCGATCTAGACGAGTGAGACTACGAGCCCATGGCTCAAGAGTTAGAGCGTCGGGCATCTGATCAGCAGGTCACGGGTTCAAACCTCGATTTGTGCACCACGTAGGGTGGGGTATGACTAACTGACACCCACTAATGAGCCAGAAACTGCCAGTCCAGTCTACCTTGTCTTTTTCGGCATTTCATATCTCTTCATTCTACTACTAGCCGCCTTGCGGCTGCTGGTGGGTCTCAAGAGTGAGCCTCAAGGCAGAACGGGACAAGTTAGTTCCATTAACCATCGGTGAATAGATGTTCTGTCAATTTAATTTTTTAGTAGTAACGCAGTGGGTTTTTATGTTCTAAAAACCGTAACAACACCCACAGTAAGTTCTCTCAAAGGGCTTTGACAGACAAAACCTACAGAACCTGTCTTTGGGTGGTCTACTTAGGACACTGAAAACGGCACATAATTCCCGGACGTTTCTAGGACGTCCTCTAACTCAGCGGACTACGTCGGGGCAAGAAACCAAAGATATTTTACTGTAGACATGTTTTATCTCCCATGGAAAGTGAGATGTTGACAAGTTCCACTGCTAATTTGATTTCTTTCCCATTTACTCTCTGGTTCCTGAGGGTGTGTAGTAACTTTTATTTACCTGACGCCCCTATCAGCGAACTCAAGTGAAGCCCCGTTTGCCATAGTAAATGCATATCGAAAAATCTAGCTCATAAAAACTACATCGAATTCTCGAAACACACAATGAAGAACTACGAACTTAGCACTGTGTGAGTAAAAGGACTTTTAAGCATCGGTTTGCTCATAATGTTCTACTGACTCGCGGTATCTTGTGTGCAAAATACTTTATAGTGAGACAGCCTTGCGCAGGTTCTATTGCATTCTCTTCTCCCTCACTCTCTTTGTCCCTATGGAGGTGGACGCGAACGCATTGACGGACATAGCTAAACCATCCACCTACGCGTGCTACACACCAGCTCTGCTTCTCACTTTACAGGAAACAATAAAAGGACCTTTTGTCTCACAAAAGTGAGAATGTCTTAAATGTCAAATAAATAAGGAGAGATGTTGCAGCCTAATTCCCCAAGTTTATTTTGGGTCAAAATTTATGCTTCTTCTTTTTACGGAATTTGATTGTGCAAAATCCTTTTTGCCAAGGGAGCATTACCAACCGGTTTCGCCTGATCCGCGTTGAACTGGCATGAGCCGTCACACATTCTAGCGCTGGCACCAAAAGACTGATGATACCAACACCACTCTCTCCTCCCCAGTCCCTTCCGTCGACTCTTCGATCTCTGATGACATCGTGAAAGACTTCGACATCGAGCCCTAGCTCGACCAGTCGAGATCGCACCCACCTGTGCCTCGAGTCGGATAATGTCTGATTGAATCTCTCGAAGGGTTGGTCCTTGTTCTGGCAACAGTGTCCTTGCCGGTCTCGGAGCGTTCGCATTAACCATCTTCGCCTCCATGTCAGCCAGGTAGCTAATGTCTTCGTGTATCTCCCCATTTTGCCTCAGCAGAGGTGCTTTCTGTAGTCGATGAAGAGGTCCTTGTAGAAAGTGCTGTTTTCTTATTGATTCATCGCGTTCGTGGGCAGACCTGGAATCTCCTGCCTTTCTCCACCCCTCTGATGTCATTTCAAATCTTGCATTCGTGTGCATGAGTTTTGCTTGTGTTGTTTCATAATTAGTTATTTTCAGCACCGCACGTTTCAAATGCTCATAAGGAGCGGATGGATTGGGGTTAAGAAGATGCCCACACAAGCCTGTGGAAATGCTAGGGGGTAAAGCGAACACGAGATGTGAGAATTTCGTCCACTGAGAGGTGATTCCGTCGGAGGTGAACAGTGCTTCTACTGCTGCAAACCAGGTCGAAACATGCTGAGGCCAAAATTCAGGCAGTTTAAGAGGTTGTCGATCATCCCTGTCATCGGCGATGGGAGCTAACCAATCCGTAGCACTCATCGACCTTGTGCAGGTAGTCTGAATACACTAAAATCGGAAAGTTCTCGGATCATAGAAAAACAAAGTGCACTTGGTGCGAGCTGTCAATGTGACCCTGACAGAATATGAAGAATCTGCTCCGATCAGGTGATCTCCGTTTGCCTGACTCAGTAGACAAACAACTGCCTGGTGTTTATATGCTTTTAGAATAAATGCACACCGCTAGGTAAAAAATAAATTTAGCAGCAGACGGAAGCATGCGGTCGGGCAAAGTTTTATTGTATCAGATCAAGGCGCCTGAAACATTGAAAGTTTGAAACCTAGAGGACGTGAAAAAATCAATTTTTTTGCCGTTTCTGCGTTGTGTTATTTTTGACTCACATTGTTGCCCTGTGGTGGAGACTCTATTGGACATATCCTGTGTCCCTACGTTCCTCAGGACTCGGTGTTTCCTTTAACTCAACAGTTACTGTTGTCTTTAATTAATAGTATCGTCTGCACAGCTCGAAGTAGTACGAGTTAAATTATAACATTGGGAATTCGTAAGTTCACATGTTGTGCACACTGCGACAGAAGCAAGTCGCAGTGAGGAAGGCAGAAGCACGACAGTGGTTCCAGAAGTTTAGGCTCGAAAATTGGGACTCAAGTGCGCTCTTCAAGTGCTGAAAAGAGTTACTGAAAAGGATAAACTTGTCCGGGCATGGCGAAAGTGTTTAAGCATCAAATTTGAATAAGGCGCATTTGGCTAAGAGAGAGATACGTTTTAATTTGAAAGTAAAATTTCAAAAATTTCAGCAAAAAAGGTCCTCTATTCACCGTGAAGAATCGTCCTTGAATGCGCCTCAAAATATCGATCAAGTTGGACTTCCATCAAAATGTTGACAGTGTCGAGCGCTGTTGACCTCATTTTTGTTGTTCGAATAAACAAATAGGGTTAAAATGCAGTATATAATGGGTGAAATAGGCCAATCGACGTACATATAAGAGGATTCATATGCGAATGGAGAGCAGAAAAGATGGCGGCTCAATTTCAAAAGCCCGCTACCAAAGGAGTACAACAAAGAATATTTTTGTGCCTTTTTTCTATAAATATATTTGAGTTTATAAGAGCATTGAAAGTAAATAATAAAAATGTATATTTCTTAAGGAGCCATTTTTACAGAGTATGTAAAAATAAGCTCCTTCCAAAGTCAGCGTCCTAAAATCACTGAAATTTTTTCGAGATTAGGCATTGCGATAATGAATATTACAACACTACGTACGTAATCCGTTCGAATCGAAAACACGTCAGAATTTCGGTTGTCATTTCATGAGGTAGAAAATATAGTGTAGGTTTTGCTGAAAAAAGGCGAAATGAGATGCTGGCGATTAAGTAAGATTATTTTAGGACAGCACTGTGAAAAATTGTATTGATCAAACCGAGATTACGGTTTGAATGACCAAAATACTTACAAGGGCTTTTGTAAGTAACCAACTGCTCTAAAATTGCACCATTGCTTCCACTCGCGGCTTGTTGTGACGTTTAGTTAGCACAGGGCCTCATTTTGCGGTTAAACAGAGCTCTTGCTACGGTAGTTTTTAAATAATTTGGGAAAGGACCAAATGACATGACATAACTCCATGAAGGAGAGTTAAATTGTCGCGTGCGATGATTTCTCTCAGGGGCCTCACAGCATTGTGAGGCAGGGACGATGGTTTGTGCCTGGATGAGTTTAAAGTGATAGCAACCTTCGGCAACATCAGTTTCCCTCTCTACTCACTCTTTCCTCTCCTAGAAACAATTAAACGACGGAGCGTATCCACGGGGCTACGCGTAAGTCCCAACAAGTCAAGGAGCAATAGCCCCTCAAAAAGTAAAACACCAGTGCCCATTTTGCGATCTATTGTTAGGCAGACGGCGATCAATCCAATCGCAACAAACAGAACAGGAACCTCGTAGCCCAGTGGTTATGGTGTTGGACTTCGAGCCACGCGATTGCAAAACTTGGGGTTGAGTATGGCTAGCTGATGATGACAACTGATGAGCCAGACCCTCATATGCGGGTTCGAATCCCAGGTGGTCAACACTTGGGATTGGGTATGACTGGCTGATGACGGCTAATACGCCAGAAATGGCCATTCCGGTCTCCCTTGTCTCTGTCGGTTCTACTTAAAAATCATATGCTTCACATCGCTATGCGACAACCTGCGAGGACTCTAATGTGAGCTCCAGGGCACAATAGAACATGCATGTTCCTCAAGAAGATCGGTGAGCCACACACTATCATCATATTCCCGATCGCAACTGACAAAACACGAGCCCGTGGCTTAATGGTAGAGCGTTCGACTCAATTACCACAAGTCGTGGGTTCGAATCCCAGGTGGTCAACACTTGGGATTGGGTATGACTGGCTGATGACGGTTAATAAGCCAGAAATGGCCATTCCGGTCTCCCTTGTCTTTGTCGGTTCCACTCCATCATATACTATACGTCGCTATGCGACCGCCTGCGAGGGCTCTAATGTGAGCTCCAGGGCACAACGGAACATACTTGTTCCTTAAGCAGATCGGTGAGCCACACACTATCATATATATATATATATATATATATATATATATATATATATATATATATATATATATATATATATGATGAGAGGGAATGCCTACAAATACAGTGGAGACTGCGATAGTCACTTCTAGCACAACTTTCTTGGTTGTGCTAACCTGACTTGTTTTTCATCAACACGTTTTTACCAAAGTACAATTATTTCCCAAATTTATGAACTGCTCCGGAAGCCCTGTGATGTACATCGGTTCTAACCTCTGTGTGGGTGTTTGTGTGGTTTTAGCAAGAGCCACAACGAAAACGGGACGAATGGGTCCCGTATCACGTTCAGTGTGCACTTTTCTACCAACGTATGAACCAAATTTTCAATGCAGCAAAGTCTGCATTTTGCGAATTGCCCAAAAAAGGATTAGTCAGGTCCATGAGCCCTCCAATTTAAAGCTGCTCTTCGCATAAGAGGTGCTAATACGTTAGATTTGTGATCAGGTTTCAATTTTTTTGGTTTAAGTATGTACTCAAATTTTGTTTGAGTTAAGGCTTTAGCAAAGTAAACCATCATATAGTAATTTTATTCGATTTTTTTGGATAAAATATAATATTTCTTAGGCAATAGATAATAATTTATAACAGAAAATCCATCGCCTTTAAAAGCACGGTAATTTCTTAAGGGCTAAAGCGAAATGGCAGCCTGTGCGTTTAAAAGGGTTTGTACGAATTTTGTGCCCATTTTTTGCTAGGTAACAAAATATGCACACACGACAGTTCAACCGTCGTAGTCCGACGATGTCCACCGTATGCTCATGGGAAAGTTGAGCAGGGACGGTGACTTGCGCGTGCTTTAGGTTAAAGTGATAGTAGACTTGCGCTGCATCTACCGCACTCTCTCCTCCTCCCCAACCGGAGCCCGGTGTCAAGACAGAGTCAAGAAAACCGGAGGCGGGAAAGGACGCAGGTGAATGGCGCGGCCGGGTCCCCTAAGTCCTAGCCGCCCCTAGGCGTGCCACCACACCTCTATGTTCGGCATTTGTTATGGGAGCGCAACCCGAATAACGCATGCCATGCCCTAATGTGGCCCCCGTGTTGGTCCAACGCATCTACCACGTGGCCCGTTTAGGGGGCAAACACACGACAGTTCGAACGTTGTAGTCCGACGATGTCCACCGTATGCTCCATGGGAAAGTGGAGCAGGGACGGTGACTTGCGCGTGATTTAGTTTAAAGTGATAGTAGACTTGCGCTGCATCTACCGCACTCTCTCCTCCTCCCCACCTGAGCCCGGTGTCAAAACAGAGTCAAGAAGACCGGAGGTGGGAGAGGACGCAGGTGGCTGGCGCGGCCGGGTCCCCTTAGTCCTAGCCACCCCTAGGCGAGCCACCACACCTCTATGTTCGGCATTTGTTATGGGAGCGCAACCCGAATAACGCATGCCATGCCCTAATGTGGCCCCCGTGTTGGTCCAACGCATCTACCACGTGGCCCGTTTAGGGGGCAAACACACGACAGTTCGAACGTCGTAGTCCGACGATGTCCACCGTATGCTCCATGGGAAAGTGGAGCAGGGACGGTGACTTGCGCGTGATTTAGTTTAAAGTGATAGTAGACTTGCGCTGCATCTACCGCACTCTCTCCTCCTCCCCCACCTGAGCCCGGTGTCAAGACAGAGTCAAGAAGACCGGAGGTGGGAGAGGACGCAGGTGGCTGGCGCGGCCGGGTCCCCTAAGTCCTAGCCACCCCTAGGCGTGCCACCACACCTTACATGTTCGGCATTTGTTATGGGAGCGCAACCCGAATAACGCCTGCCGTGCCCTAATTTTGCCCCCGTGTTGGTCCAACGCATCTACCCCGTGGCCCGTTTAGGGGGCACGAGGGGGGGGGGCAAACACACACACACACACACACAACGACAGTTCGACCGTCGTAGTCCGACGATGTCCAGCGTACGCTCCACCGAAGGGTGGTGCGAGTGATTTAGTTTAAAGTGATGGTAGACTTGCATTGCATCTACCACACTCTCTCCTCCTCCTCCACCTGAGTCCGGTGTCATGACAGAGTAAAGAAGACCGGAGATGGAAGAGGGCGCAGGTGGCTGGCGTGGCCGGAGTCGCCCCTGAGCGTACCACTACATCTGACTCGGATCCAACGGATTGGAAGTGCCATAAAGGCCACATTAAGAAGGAGCCATTGCAGCCTGACTCTCTGGCCGTCAGTCCGCCATTACACACAAAATACACATTGGGTTCAGCGATTTCTTCAAAGTGTCCTTGTAGCGTCGTTTTTCACCTCTCTGTCGGCGAGCACCCGTAGTGACATCTCCGTAAAAAATTCGTTTGGGTAGTCGCTTGTCGTCCATTCTTACCAGGTGGCCACTCCATCGCAGTTGCACTTGCCTCGGCATGGCGTGGATGCTGAGGATTCCGGTCCGCTCCAGGACTTCCGTGTCCGGGATCCTGTCATGCCATCTCAGCTTCAGTATTCTGCGGAGGCAGCTGAGATGAAAGTGATTCAGCTTCCTGGCTTGGTTCGAGTAGAGGGTTCCAGGTCTCCGCTCGGTAAAGGAGTGTCGTCAAGATGATGGCCTTGTACATCTTCAGTTTGGTCTTCAAATGAATACCGTGGCGATTGCACATGGAGGGCTGGAGCCGCCAGAACGCCTAACTGGCTTGGAGATCCGTTGAGCAACCCCATCATCGATTCTCGTGTTGCGTGACAACGTGCTTCCCAGATAAGCAAATTTTTCCTCAAGTTTGAGTTAAGTGCTCTAGAAATTGATTAAGGGAGCATTGTATTCCGTGCTGGGTGGCGGCTGGTGCATGACAACTATTTTGGCTGTACTTGACGTTAATCTAAAATCCACGCAGTGTGCGGCGAAGAGGTCAATACTGCTTTGCATGTCCTCCTCCGTCACGGTGTTAAGGGTGCAGTCGTCCGCGAAGAGCAAGTCATGGACTGTAGTCGTAGCCACGCGCGTGAAATCCTGCATACGCCGACTGTTGAGAAGGTGTCCGTCAGTTCTATAGGTGATGTGGATCCCAGGCTGTTCATCACGGGGTGCTCATCACGGTAGGCGTCCATCAGCATAGCCGAGATCATGAGACTGAACAGGGTGGGAGCCAAAACGCAGCCCTGCTTCACTCTGTTGGTCACTGCGAATGCTTCGGATACCGTCCCGTTATCAGTAACGCGCGCCATCATCCTATCATGAAGCTGACGCACCATGTGCGTGAACCGCTCAGGACAGCCAAAATTCTACATGACTTTCCACAGTCCGTCGCGATTCACCGTGCCAAAGGCTTTCGTCAGATCCACGAAGGTAGTGTGAGTGGCCTCACCCGAGCAGCGTAGGGTTATGGTGAGGGGGATGGGGACTGGGGGGATTGTTGTTTGTTTGAGTTTTACGACCGCGTATTTTGCGATCTGCGAGCCGCGGCCGGCTGCAGACGACGTGATAACCAGCATTTCTTTAGGACACATTTTCTAACCCCTTTCTTCGCGAGGAGGCAAGCAGTACTGTCTCTAAATAGGGCTTCTAGGACATCCCAGACGGCTGCCAAACTCCACTATGGGTCGCGGTTTTGTTTTAGTGGGAGAACGACCCGATTTAGCCTTGGCCGCCTACGGGGTTGCTGTCACCCCACCGTAGGACTTTTTGAGAGGATTCAGGTGGGAAGTTCAGGAGTCAGACATACTAGGTGTGGAGGGCACACACAACACCGGAGGCCCTCATCTGGTTTAACCCGCCGGTCGTGACGGTTGCTCGGGGTGTGGCCGCTGGGAAGAACCCAACTTCGAGGAACCACAGATGAGAGTTGGGTACTAGTTAGAGGTGGCCACAGGAGAATTCACCACCTGTACGAGACAAATTGAGCGACAAAATGCTGTGTGGTGCTACCCCTAACTAGAACCCCTACAACCCACACACACCCACACCTCAGTTCAGCAGAGTAATCCGACGATATCCACCGTATGCACCACAAAAGGGTAGTGAAGGGACGATGACTTGTGCGCAAATGAGTTTTAAGTTTAAGTAGACTTTCACTGCTTCTACCACACACTCTCTTCCCTTACCCGCCTGTTCCTAGTCAAGAAGACGGGAGGCGGGGTCGGGTGCAGACGCAGCATCTTCCATGTTGGGCATGCGCACCCCCAAGTGTGGTGCACCTGGGATTCAAACTCATGAACTTTAGTAATTGAGTTGAGCGATCTACCAGTTAGCCATGGGCCCGTTGTTTTTTCGGTTTAGATCGGGAATATGACGATAATGCACGGCTCCCCGATCTGCTTAAGTAACATGTATGTTCCGTTGTGCATTAATAGGGTATTCGACTCAATTACCAAACGTCGCTGGTTCGAATCCCTGGTGGGCCAAACTTAAGATTGGGTATGACTGGCTGGTGACGGCTAATGAGCCAGAAACGGCCATTTCGGTCTCCCTTTTCTTTGTCGGTTCCACCTTATCAACATATGCTACACGCTGCTACGCAACCGCCTGCGAGGGCACTAAAGTGCGCTTTAGGGAAAAACGGAACATACATGTTCCTTAAGCAGATTGGTGAGCCGCGCATTATCATATATATATATATATATATATATATATATATATATATATATATATATATATATATAATGCACACGTATGTTGCTAAAGATGCAACAGACAAGACGTAGACAACTGTTTCACGGTTGTTACCGATTATCAGTACGTCATATGCCTTGTGAAGTGAGGTATTTAAACTAGTCAAACAAGCGCAAGACACTCACTGATATGGTTAGTAACCTACTCGATCCCATTCTCTCCGCCTGCCCACCAGATAACCACTGGCGATAAACGAACCTTGTGTTATAAGACACATGCCACTTATAATGCACGCGTATTTTGCTAAAGATGAGACAGGTAAGACGTAGACCACTGTTTCACGGTTGTTCCCGATCATCATTACGCCATGTGCCCTGTGGAGTGAGGTACATACACAAGTCAAACAAGCGCAAGACACTGACTGATGTGGTCAGGATCTCTTTCGATCCCATTATGTCCGCCCGCCTGCCTGCTAGCCACTGGCTGTAAACGAACCTTGTGTCATAAGAAACATGACACATATAATGCACAGGAATGGTGCTAAAGGTGCAATAGGCAAGACGTAGACAACTGTTTCACGGTTGCTACCGATCATCAGTATGTCATATGCCTTGTGCAGTGAGGTATATACACAAGTCAAACAAGCGTAACATACCTGTGCATTATATATATATATATATATATATATATATATATATATATATATATATATATATATATATATATTGAAAATCCGCAATTTGCTCATTTATTAACCTATTTTCCTAAGCATAATGAAGGAAATCGAGACTACCAGTTTTAAGCAAGCAAATAACTGCATATTTTTTAATTGCCTACCTAATTATGGAAAATTTCCCCTTTTTCATACAGAATACGTTTTTAAATAATTTTATCTGTCAAAATGTCTGCACAGTTAAATGGGAATCTTTGTTATCTTCCGTTGCGGCCTAAGCCTATCCCACACTAATTTGGCACATCAGTGTGTGTATTTCTTTAAGGATAGATTAATATAAACTCATGGGAGTTACCACAAGACACTTTCCGCACTTTAAAATTGACTTCTTATCTCCACGTACATCACATGTAGAAAGGTGTAAAAAGCAGGTTATTTTCAGATACTTGGATATTAAATTTATGAGCGATCGCTTTAAAATCTTGAAGTTATCACCACTATTTGAAGGATGACTTGAAACTCATCATAATCCACCACCAGAATTACCTATCAAGAAATTTGACGAAAGGAAAATTCTCTTAACATACACGGAGTAGGATGTGATCTTCTGAAAATATTTATTTTTGTGACGCCCCTATCAGCGGATTCTAACAAACCTTTTTACTTTATTCAAACTCATTTCGAGCGATGTAGAAACGGAAAAAAAACAGTTCATTCTGGCAAAACCGAGTTGTTTAGGTTCAAGTAAACGCTAAAGGACTATTTTTAAACGCAGTTCTACTTGCGCTGAGTTATGTACTCATTTTTGCATGGAGAGGCTTTCTTTGCCTCTAAAACTACAGTTTACTCGGTTACAACAATGCTTAGAATTTTCGGCATTTTCCGCTTTTCTACTAAGTTCGCAATTCTAAACAACGCAATAATAATTTATCAACCAGAATATGTCTTTATCTTAAGAATGGACATTCCTTTACTGCTGTGTTTCTTTGGTGGACGCAGAATGGGCTCTTTGGCAATTCGAGGGATCTCATTGGTAAGGATATCTACTCTATTCTCACTTTTAGTTGCCCTCTTGGCGGAGATGGATAGCGCACTCCATCACACGGCAAACTGTATTTTGAGCTGGATCATCAAAAACAGGCACAGTTGGCATTTTCCTAGTTTCCCCCCGTCTGACTTGGTGTATATTTAGGGTGCAGGACGTTTATTTTCTTTTCTTTTTGTACAAATTGTTTGACTACTTACGCCAGGAAACCCCTCTTAATTTAGCCAATCTCCGAACCATCCTGAATGCTTCTTTTGCACGGGACTCAGGAAAAGTCTGCGTTCAAACGTATGGAGGTATCTGGATTCAACTACAACTGGGGGAATCACCCGCATTAACTAGTTTTAGGTGCGTGGTGTTTCGGCTGTACCACTGATGAAAACGTGGAACGGCATCAACCAGTTCCGCAATTTGTCGAAAATTCTGGTTTTACCTTTCAAATTTTCCATGTAGATGCCATGCAACAGATCTGAATCACCCTTTTTAATTTTTTACATAGGAGCCGGTTTATTCCCCCTCCCCCCGGATATAATAATAATATTGACCTTGCTATTTTTTAAGTGGGAACAGTGGTAATTTTCATACCAGTGCGTTTTTACGCCCAAAACTTGCGTCTAAAATATATTGTATAAAACTGGGTTTTGGTCTGCATAAGTTCAAATTAGAGATCGTGAGCATGGTTTCAAAGACCAGAGTCAGTCAGCGAAATGCACTATCTCCCACAGTCTACGTAGCGTTAACATCTGCCCGAGTAAGGAACAAAAAGGCACTCCTAAGACATTACCGCGGTAAGTTTCAACACTGGTAATAAGAATTAAGATATGAACTAGTGAATCTGCGGCCACCTAAGCAAAGTATTCTGGAAACGCTGAATGGCCGTGTCTATTTGGTCCGTATCCGATGACACCAATCTTGCTAGATTCGAGGGCTGGGAGGTGAATGGAATTAAGCTGTTTGAGCCCATCGCCTGTGCCTTATCAGCAGCATATATCATTTTTACGATTTTATGAAGTTCGCGCTGCAAACTTATGACGATTGCAAGATTGGTTGCTGCCCCTTTCGATACATAAATCGTCAACCACTCATCTCTTGCTGAAAATGAAGTACTAAGATGGAAGTGCTTCAGTGTGTGAAGGCCGTAGTCAACAAGATTTAAACAAAGGGTAACCTCACACTGCTCTCATTCGTGATAGTAGACGCATCGTCAGACGTCCGGTGAGTCAGCTGAAAGTACTGCCTGCTGACTGCGCAGAAATGTAATCTTGGATTTTTTACTTTTACGTTGTATTTCTTTACACCTTAAAGAAAACTAGAATATTTCTTTTTCGAACATCGCAGGCAAACTGATGTACAGGTTCCCTTCATTGTGTTTGCGCGTCATCGCAAACCGTACATTCGTTTCACTGATCTCAGTCAACCAACTTATGCCGCGCTGGCAGGGCGACTTAAAGCGCCTACAAACACCGCAAGAAACCACGTTAAATTAAGCCCATTGCGGTTCTGCCTTCTCTCACGGCATCCAAACATTTTAAGGGATATGCGGAGGTCAATTAGATTAGACAGCTCGCAGTCGTTTCCGAATATGCTCAACGTGTGCTACACAGAAGGTTGGCAGATGGAACTTGCGCAGATTCTACCACATTCTCTCCTCTGGCTCGTGAGAGCTACTAGCTTTAAGCCCAGACAGGCGTGTGTCGCCAGTATACTACCGCTGCATGGCACAACTGCGAGGGGTCCGCCAGCATTCCCTGTGTGCTTTCTGGTAGATACTCCAGTTTTAAAATTGCAGCTTTTTAATTTCCCCAGAAATTAATTTGTAAGTTGGAGCATCTCAGTTTATTCAAGGGTCAATAAGCTGGGGGACCTACTTAGGAGCCGAACCCCTCGCAGCTATACTATGCAGCGGCAGAATATCAGCAAAACATGCTTCTGGGCTAGTACCTGTTCTGCCAGTATGGTGAATTATTTAATAAGTCAAACTACTGACTGTATGTTAGTAGCTTGTAACTATTACGTCGTGATCCCGCAGTGGCCGATGGACTTCCGCCCAACTATTAATATTAAATTTCGGTCTGCGCCTATAGACCCTTGAACAAACTGATCTACTCCAAGTTCCAAATTAATTTCTGAGGACATTAAACAGCTGCATTTTCTATTAAGAGTGTCGCACTAAACAGTATTGTGTCTATAAGAATTACGCCAAATTCCAGCAAGTATACTTACTAGCACTAATGCTTTTGCCCCAAACCCTAAACCTGACCCTACCTTCAACACCAACCCTAAACTTAACCCTAGCATTGCACCTCAACGTGGCCCCACCTTATTCTCTCATATCGTGCCGGGCAATGAAGTCCAGACAGCAACTGAACATTATAATGCGGTCTATTTTTGTCCCTTTGGACATATTGTTATAGTAAATAAAATTTGATCGGTATTTCTTGGGAGCATGCGGTGAAACTGGAACTCTGTACGGACTGCTTTCTGTGCGCATATTTCAGTGGTTTTTATGTTGGTCGGTTCTTCTGAAATTCTTCAAGATTCTAACATTCTAAAAAGCTGTTAAGAGAACGAAATACCTTATCCATTAACTGAGAGCCCAGTAATAATAGAAGCTAGTTCCAGGAAACAGGTCAGGAGGAGAAGATGCAATCGCTGAAACAAGAGGTTTATTTGCCTGATGCTTCGCATTCTCAGAGACAGACGCTAGACGCCGAATGAACCCGCGAGAAGATAGCGACAATTAAGGCAGCACTGGATAACAAGTTTCGTAAGCAGCATGGTTCAACGTCATCTAAAAACGGCAAACTGGTGCACAACCTGTCGTCAAAGGAGCTGACGGAGGAAAAAATGCCGATGTTAAAGCATGAGGCTTTATTCAACACAACCAATGCCAAACCTGCCAACATGGTTGCAGCAGTGGAATCAATCCTTAGCCTGACGGAAGCAAAAGGCAAAGCGAAGAACCACATTCAAAGAAAAGTGTGACCTCTACTCATGGCTCATAGGACGCGTCGTATTTGACAGGACAGACTTTATTCAGAAAACCAAAAGCTCGTGGAGGATGGTCATTCCTATGTCCCATGCAAATCCAACCCCATGAAAACTCTGACACACGAGATCAACGTGACACTGTCGGCAATGGGAACTCAGGTGCGATATCATTGATCGACTGGCGCATGGCGAGAGCGCAAGAAACGGCCATGGCATGATTCTATGGTCTCCCAAATGTGCACAAAAAGGGCGCTCCTCTCCGACCCATCTTGTCGCTCAAAGGTACTCAAACCTGCGGACTGGCAAAGTGGCTGTTTCGACTACTCAAATGTTGACCGCTGATTCGGATCCCACAGTCAGCTCCTCAACACAATTCTTGAAGAAACTTAAAGGGGTAAGCCTCCTGCCAAACGACGTCATGGCATCTTTTAATATCATATTACGTTTTACTTCTATTCCACAGGGCCTGGCCGTCGAGACTAGTAAATTACTCCTGTGAGATAGATAAGATCAAACAGAGAATCGCCTCGGACACGCCCGAATCAGTAAACTCTTGAACTTCTGTCCCATGACATACTTTATGTTCGATGGAACAATTTACGAGCAGGTGAATGGCACAAAAATGGTTTCGCATATTTCAGGACTCATAGCGGAAGTGGTTTGGCAACGATCGGTGAGCACTTCGTTCCGTAAAGCCGTCAGTCACCTTCTCGCTCCATTTGGAGTTGTGGTTGCATACAGACCAGAATTAACCATCAGGCGCTGGTTCATAAGGCCGAAAGACCCACAGCCACGACAGAAAAGGTCTGGTGTCGTTTAAAGGATCTGGTATAGTTTTGGATAAGTAAATACGTTGGAGAAACCGGGAGATCACTTTAACGATAATGGCTGAGTACGCAGCGGTGATGATAAGAAAAAAGACGTGAGCTCTCAGAGTGTAGCTCACTTGATGTGACGTGGACTTATTTTCAACTTTCACAAGATCAAAATCCTCGAAAGAGGTCAAAACCGTGTGAGCCGCGACCTGCCCGAGCCATGGTTGTCAGGCCCGCTGGCCATCAACAAGTGCAATGAACTCCCGTTCCTATATTCTGCTATGAGGCATCGCCTGAGCAAGGCGATGAGTCACATCGGGAGGTTCCGGGCGCCCAATGCCTTCAATGACTGTAAGCCAAATAGCCGGGTTATTATCACGCCAACGTGTAACATTGATGATTTAAGCATGGCCTTTAACAACTCGGACGCAGTCGGCCAAGCCATCACCGCATCAATAACGACCTACAGCATTGAGCGCGAAAGCTGCTTATTGCCATACGCATGTGATCGCGTGGCCACGAGGTACTACACACATTGTGTCTCTATCACCCTTACCTGCCACTGCCTCTGATGATGGGTTTCAGTGAGAATCCGATACCTCTTGCCAGTAAATTTCTTGTTCCAGCGATCGGATATTTTCCTCCCACGAGGATAGTTTCCAGAAATGAGCTCAGCAGGTGCATTTGATGCCTAATCATTTCACATTTTGTTAATAAACGAACCTTTAAAAATACGTCTTATTGAAAACATAATTTGTTTAAAATAGTACAATGATTCGATAAAGTTCTAGGTTGAAATAGCAACCCACATGCAAAGTAAATGGCTGAGAGTTGGAGCGGAAGACTGTATGCTATGCTGTTGAAGGTGTGAGTTTGCGATAAATATTCCTACGCTGTGCATATGAAGGGAAGGTACGATAGCGAAGGTGATAATGGCAAATTGCGGTTCCAAGGCGGGAACAAACTGTGTTGTCGTCATGATCCCCTTGGTTTCTAGGCCTGTTGATTCAGATCCTTTCAATGTGGAAGTTCTACTCTCATCGCCCAACTAGTAGCACACAGCAACTTCAGCCTCTCACTTTGCTCTTTCTTTCTCTCTCTATCCGAAACGAGTCATCTAGACGGAGTAGAGCGTGTGCTATAAGAGAGTGAAGCTCCGAATTTGCTTTAGAGTTTCAGCGAGGAGTATACTGCCACTCGGGACTTAAATGTATTTTATCTGCTCATTTTAGCGCATTAGTTTTTAAAATCTTTTCTAATACCCACTCCCACTATGTTTGATGCATATTACTTGTCTTTGATGAAGTCTCGAGAATAATCCACAAGTATGGACGATAGTGACCATGACCCGGTTACTGACTTGACTACAAGTTAACATATAACATGTACTCATGCCAAATTGGGCTTTCCGTCATAAACATACGTGGTTTGCTGGCAATCTGTGAAAATCAGAAAGCAGAGCATAGCTACTGACTGGTGTCTGTTGTGTCATGAATAAGATTATGAGATGACATGGAAACTCAAATAGTTAAATAGGTTAATTGATTTGGTACTGCTTGGGCGCTGTCAAGGGAATGTAGAAAGTAAGCAACAGATGGGATGAAAATTAGAAGCCCACGCAAAGTGGTGCCTACTATATTTACCGGTACCTTCACATATTTTTTTAAAAATATCCATGCCTTGCATCTAATACACTTCGCGTTCCCCTTGGGAGAAATGCTCCAAAGGACCAGAGGTGGACATGGGACTGTTTTCAGCCATGGCTGACATGCGCCAACTTAACCCTACTCCTACAAGAACCTGGGCAGGCGGTTTGAGTCTCAACAGAATGAAAAATGCCGTAAAGACTACATAACGAAAAGAGCCATAACAACTTGAAGTCCAGTAAAATATGTAACAGGATCTTTTCGTTGGTTTTCAACCTTTCATTTCAGGACAGTTATTGCGTCCTAATGGTTTCCAAGCGCGTTTCATTGTTTATTGTGAGAGGTGTGACGGCTTAATCCTATGAATCAGTGGCTTTGTACAGGGAATCTGTGTGGAGATGAGCCTTGGTCTGATGGCCAAATAAGGGCTTCGGGCTTAAGAATGTGAGCTTCGATATAAAGGTTGGAATAATAAATGGTCATTACTGTCGTGCTCCCATTATAAAGAATGGATCATCCAGTCGGCTGGCAGACATGCAACGCACGACTTCAAGGCATCTTTTGCATTCTAGTGAGGAATTCGTCAGCTTGCCTCACCAATGGATTCCTCCTTAGTGTCTACCTCAAGCTCTCTTCACTGTCCACTCAACTCGTGGACTGTTAAAAGTTTTTAGCCAGTTTGATGATGAGACCAGACACGCATACTCACTGGAGCCGGAAATGTGCATGCCATGAACCGATGCGGCCCTCATTTTGGCAGCTACAACTGCCATATGGCCCGACTGGTTATGGCTTTCCTAACCGTTACGCATTGCACCTTCGGAGGGCTTCCTTTGTCGAAAATCAGAAATTGCCACTGAGATAGGGACAGATAAGTTTACGTTTGAGGGTTGCGTGCATCGGGGCCATCTGCCTGTTGGTATTTTACTACTCTGTGCATTCTTTTGTCTCCGCTGAATGATACCAAAAGCAATGTAATCTTGGCTCAGCTAGGGACACCATAGTTAGACAAAACATTTGGTTAGTGACCGAAAATATTCAACCAGGCGTTTAAGGGAATGTTCGATGAAACTGACGAGTGATCATCCGATCACAATAACTGCCAGGAAGTTATTCAAAAACTTCAAGGTGAGAAGATGACTTATATCTGGAAAAAAATCCCAAAACCGGGGTTTCCTGTCCTGTTAATTTATGAGAATTTGTGACTTGCGGTGTAACAACGTGCTTCGATGTTTACTGCTGACTTGCTACTATAATGGAGGTGCATAAATTAACCCCTGTACAAATTGTGGTTCCTGATCACTTAACTGGACTACTCTCGCGCATCAATCAGCCCTTCTCAAGTCAGTGATGTCCTATAACTAAAAGACATACTTTTACTCTTATAAGTCTCGTCCGTTTAGGCAATCATTTTTTTTACGTCGAAAACAAAATTAACAATGAAAGTTCCACTACGAAAACTGGCTGTAAACTTTTGCAAAGTTTGGCTTTATATTCACAGTACACAGAGTGAGCTGCGATTAAGACAAGACCGGATAATCCTTTGAGAGTATTTAAGTCACTTTTATTTGGGCAACATGAATAAGAGTGTCTTACGTGCAAGGTTATCGGAAGGTTTTTTGCTCGTTACGCAGACGGCTACATTGATCGAGGTGTTTTTAATATCTTTGTCAAACAGTTCACAAAATAGAACAAGAATAAATAAGAGAAATGTGAAGATCCATTATTTGCACCGAGCTCACACAGTTGACAGTCTCAAAGCTACTGCTATCTTAGGAAAGGACTCTTATATGGTCGTAAAAAAGACCCCGAAAATCTGAAACTCGCCTCTGTTTACACGAATGTACAGAGCCTGATGTCCAAATCCGACGAACTGAAGCTTCATATCTATGAACTTTCCCCCGAAACCATATATTTTACATAAACCTGGTTGTCCGAAAACGGGGCTGACCGCAAATTGGCAAGACCAGGGTGTCAATTGTTTCAAAGAGACAGGAGAGGGCGTCAGGGATGAGTTATCACCTACGTAAGACACGAACTGGTTGTGTCAGAAGGTGAGGCTACGAAGATGGTCAAGAATCTTAGTCATCTACCTTACGAAGTCAGACTGGTTTGAACTTGATTTGTTTCTCTAAATTACAGGCAACTACGCGGTGACTCTCATCCAAACCTACCGGATTGTCAGAGGCCGCAATTGTGCCCTAGAATTTGCTGACTTCTTCGAATTGGCCGGGACGGAACATCTGCGGGTCATCCCTTTAAACTGCAGAGGACGTTTGTCCACACACGGACTCCGTGACGAGGTGGTCCTTTCAGAAACTGTTGACACATTTAAATTCAAACTAGATACTCATTTTCTGAGAAACTATTGTCAATATAATGAAGATTGTGTAAACAGTAGCAGTTTGCGCCTGGCCCACACATATCGATGACCCAACATTTTCATTTGTCAGATATATCACTGTAAACGTTTGTACTATTGACATTTTTGCATGTGAATAGGGAGCTTAAGGGCGAAAGCCTACTTCACTCAATGAAGTGACTTAAAGTGCCTTAGTTCAAATACGATCATAAAACATAACACTAGGGCAAGAGTCTCAAGGGCTAAGTTAAATCCCTTATCGCTCCGTCTCATTTTGGAGTATAAATTTGCCAAGGTTCTTTTTATGGCTTTCCAACAATGTTGACATAACAATATCGGCAGGGAGGGCATTCCATGGTTCGACCACTCTGACAGAGAAGGGGAATTAGCGCGCATCCAGCCTGGCCTGCTGAATGCGCAGTTTTAATAGGTGGTCCTGGATCTGAGCTGTGGTAGCAAATTCAAAGACGTATGTAAATGCCAAGAAGCAATCCAACCGCTTTACCATGCGGATTGTCTATAGGAGATCCCCGCGTTTTTGGCCAATAACTTAACCGGAAAAGCTTTAGATTTATAAGGTTGGTTGTGTATGGTGAGAAACTTTGACTCTTAAGCATTTCCGTGGTTCTCCTTTCTACCCTTTCAAAATTGTTCGGATCTTGTACTGTCCAGGGCCTCGACGCTTGCAGAGCATATCTCAAATGCAGACTCACGAAGGTTCCAAAAATATTCGTGAAAAGATCATCGAACTCCAAAAAGGCTCTCCTGATGGCATGCAACGCATACAGTGCCCTGTAAGCCACGCTTGAGCAGTGAGAGGACAGGTTTAAAATGGTGGTCGTCAGTACACTAAGGTCTTTTTGGGTTTCCATGTCTGGTTAGTCTGTACCGTTGATAAAGTAGCTTCTATTGTCGGTGGATCCGTACGAGTTGCCTTAGTGAAGTATTGTACACTTATCGACGTTGAACCGGAAAAACCAATGACTTTACCACTCCTGCCAACCGTTTAAGGTCGTATGCAATCTATCTTCTTTGGCAGAGCTCCGGAGTACACTCCAGATTTTAATGTTGTCAGCAAACATTTCTCCTTCACAGTCCAGATGTCTGACACAATCGTCCACGTATATAAGAAACCAAATTGCCCCTAGTAATGAACTCTGTGAACCCCACTCTCGACCACAGTAGCAATTGATCTCTTTTGGCCGATGCTAACAACCTGGCACTGACAAACGAGGAAGTTATCAATCCATTTTAGGAGGCTACCCCTGATTCCTTTACTTTGTAGCTCATACAACAGCCTTTGTTGTGGCACATTATTGAATAATTTGTGAGAGTCAATTGTGGATATGTGAACCGTGTGCATATCTTCAAGAGTTCGGGCATGCTCCGGATAGATTGCAGCAAATTTGTCATGCAAGATCTTCCTTTTCGGAACCAGTGTTGCCAGTTTGATGACAAATTATGAGTGATTACGAATTGCATCAATTCGCTCTTAATGATCCTCTCCATGACCTTGCCTAGGATGCATGTCAAGCTTATAGGCCTTTAATTTGTTACCGAGGTCTGGCTGGAGCTTTTGCGTAGGGAAGTTATATGCGTCAGCTTTCAATAGTTAGGGAGTAATCCAGAGTAAAATGAACCTTAAAAATAGCACTGGCAGAAGCGCAGAATGTTCACTAGCAAGTTATTTGAAAAGCTTGGGCGGAAAAGCATCTGGTCCTGGAGATATCGACTCGTTTAATTTATTTAATTCACATCATATCAGAATTTTGGAAAACAGATTGTGGCTTATGATTGGCGTCGTCAGGTTCCCGTGGAGGGATGAAGGAACATTGCGTCATTAGTGTAGACAGAGCTTTGTCCCTCTTTTCAGCAGTTTTGGTGCCCACGGTAGTCTTAATCATCGGAATTTGATGCCTTCTCCTTGTAAAGCTGCGGAGATAGCTGTAGACTAACTTTGGATGCTGCGTTGCTTTTTGCAACGAAGTCCTCTCAAATTCTCAGAAAGTTGTAAGAATAAGGTTTGATCGCTAGTTTTTCTGCTTTTTATACAATTTAAAATATGCAACTTGTTTACAATCGCAGTATTTTCTCCGCGATTCCTGATTTCTGTTTATTTCCCTTTTGAGCTTTGCCATCTAGCTACCCAGGCAACTTATTCTGATGGGTACTAGCCAGTGGGAACTGGTTATCGATGAGCTGCAGAAGAGCATTCCGGAACAACTCCCAATCTTCGTTCACAGTGCCCGAAAACTTCGAGGTCCATTTGAGATCGGTAAACTCTGCTCGCATCTCATGAAAATAACATAACCAAACTTTTCACTTTCATCGTCTATAGTAGGCGAAACGGAGAATAAGGAGTAGTCCCACGTAAGCACTATATGCTCATTTCGGCCAAGCGGGGGCATAGAAATGATCTCGTCTACGGCCCTAGTTAGGACATCAAAATGTGCTCAAATCTCATATGATACAGTTTCCTAAACGCGTATGCAAAAGCTCCTTTTATCTAGAAAAGTCTTCATCGGTCGATTGCCTTGGTGAGCATACCATATCCATAAGTCGTTTGGCTAAACCTCCGGTGTTTAACAGTGTAAACATGCTTGCCTGTATAGATGATTTTTTATGCATGCATTCAATGATGGTAACATGCAAGGCCCTTGGTGATGTTATTAACATATTGTGGCATGTAGGTATATATCGTCGAACAAAAACGTAATATTTTACCATTTATTCGGGTTTAATGCACAGTAAGTGCGCTTTACTACACTACCGAAGAGATTTGAGCCGAATTACGGTATCAACTATGAATAATTCTGCGGTGCGATGTGGATGCTATCAACAGGGTAATGGTCCAGTTAAATTTTGAACGGAGTCCCGAAGTTGACAATTAAACTATCACTTGGGAGTGCGTTTCGCGTTCGAACGACCAGCGACCTGAATCAGTAATTCCATTGATGAAGGCGAATATATTTGCGTTTGATCCAGCATCGGTGTTTGGGATGTTACTTTGTATCCTCATAAGGTCATCGGGTTTAAACGAGCAATCATGTTTGCGAAGACTACGAAATGCCCATGGCAAGTTAAAACTTAGTTTCTCTTAGACTGTCTTGATTTCTTCCTTCCTGTGTGATCATCTACACAATAGTACGGCTATTGCTGGAAATTCGCAAGATATTATTGTTCTTCATGGTAGCAGTACTGATTCAGACTGACATGTCTGCTCCAGCGTGAAAGCATCAGATACTTTCATCTATGCCTCACACAACGACTCACAAGTTACACAAGTAGGGTTGACTGAGAGGTAGTTTTCAGCAAGCTAGCAAATCCACTTACTGTATTGAGCATTTTATTGAGCCACATCTTGAGACGTTGGATACTGAGATATTCAAAGTCTGCCATGAAACATGTTACATAGGGTTAGAGATAATGCGAATTTGGAGGTTTTCATGGCAACCGGTGTAAAAGATCAGATGCTATAAACGTATTTGCGTCAAATGAGTGCACGTTTTCAAACGTATTTTTTTATTTAAATAACAAATTTTTTACGCCAGAGGCTGTATTTATACTGAAGATGACCTATGCGTTTGCCGCTTATATGGGCTTTTGAGATTGGAGGGCAAGTTTGCAAGCGGCCTCTTCGTCCTAAAGTAGTCTTTTGATATGAACCGACGTAAGAGAAGTAGCTCCTTGATTGGGATCTGACCATACAAACCAGGTGGATTGCGTCGGACAGTAAAGTCTATTCCACGTCGTTGTTACAGTGGTCAGGTGATTTCGCACTAAAATTTGTGGTGCCAGATATTATATTTTTGAAAAACGTCCAAATGTGTTTTAATATTAGGGATGGATAGATGTTATTATTCCTGGCATTAATTTTTAGTGTACATGCCAGGCCATGGCAACAATCTTTTAATGAATTTCCAAACTGTTACCCATCTGATGCGAACGATTTTGATCTTAAGGACATATTTATTTGAATTCGATAATTTGCGTATCTGTAAAGCATGACGTGCTTGCACGTATAGTGAGTCCAACCATGACGTCACTGGTAGTATTTACTGTTTATTTACATGATAACCACTATATTTAATTCGGTTATACTCTTTTATCCAAAACACTCCCTTTGGAAGTTTAGGACTCCTAACCTTCCTCCGTACCACATGTCTGCCGTCAGATTGTTCTACATTTCATCATTTTTAATCCAATCTATTGCGTATATCCATGATAGGCACAACAGTTAAGATATCAGAATTTCAGAGGTGCGGGTCCTTTATATAAAAGTACTATTTCCTTAAAAAACAGGAAAATTTCGCCACATCCTCTTCGATACTGTTGTGTTTAAATTAGGTGATACCTTATTACCCCTTGGTCTTCTGGCTGCTGCAATCTTTCCATTATCTTTTCGAGTTGAATACTACAAGATGATGTGCGGTGGTGCTAGTAGTTGTCGAGCTCCTTCCGAGGATGAGAAGCAACTTCTCCTTCCACCTCTTTGTGCACACCTAGAAGGACACCTCGGCAGATCTCCACAGACGGTCGAAATTGTTGAGAGTTCGAACTCAGGTTGTCGCTGGGACCAATTATTTTTTCTAAAGGTTTGTTTCATTTCGTTATTTAATCTTCCAGGTTGCACATTCTGATGGCAAGGTTTGCCATGTGCGCGTTTTTAAATCGCTACCTTGCAATGGCGGAAACATCGAAATCGTGAAGGTTGTTGAGAAAAGCGGTTTGGGGGACCCTCTTGAATATTTTTAATTTTTCTATTTTTACTTATTCATACTCCTTTACTTGATCCATAAGCAAGCTTCTGAGCTTCTTTCAATTGAAATATAAGCCACACTATCCGCTTTGATTTCGTTGCGTTTTGTTGAGGTGAGAAATGCTTCAGAAATATTGCGCACAGATTTATCATATGAGCTCTCACTGAGGTCGGCTATATACCTAAGTAACTACTAACTTGCTCGATAGTCGAAAAAAAAGTTTGATACCTGTATCATTTTTGGATTCCATACTTTGTGGAGTGTTAGGTGGGTGACAGCCTGTGTGATAAACTTAAGAGCCTTGTTGGGGCCTCTTAACTCGGGTGTTCAGAGGATTGTTCGTGCATAGACTTTACTCCCTCGATCATGGTCTCAAAGCCCACCTGGTTTCTTTACACTTAAATCTTTTCAGTTACTCCCCATATTTTCTGCGAGATCTCATTGCTCAATTAACTTATATACTAACCAGATCCTTATGGATTGAGACGTATTCCCTAGTTTTACCAAATTGTGAGTAGTACCTACATGTCCTATTCGATGGCTGGAGGCTACCACCAGTATGTCGATATAAAAGAAGGAATACATCGGTCCCAAGTGCTGACGTTTGAGTGACTACCGGCTAGGAGGAATCCCAACCATTTATATTTGCTTGCATTTCCAACCCAGCCGTGACTTAAAGGCTTTTCTATAAACGGTTAGTGGTTGATCGACGGAACCCTTCTGCAATCCAGAAAGATGGTTTCGATATTTTCAATACTGTCCAAGATGTTGCGTTTTTCGCCATTTTTAATCTTGAAGACCGTCCTGATTCCGCTTATCCACGGGGAAATTGGGGCAAATTTCCAGCTAATAAGCGTGGGTTCTTCATTTCTCCAGATGTTTCTTCTATTTAGGTCGAAGTTGTGTCTATACAGACCCATGTTAACCATGCTGATATTCGCTACTCGGTCGATGTGATAGGCCTGATTTCTGGCATTATGCGAAGACTGGGCCAACCCGTTGGTTGACCTTGTCACTGCTTGATGTGTCCGCGGTCAGTAAATGGTCTTGCTGCTTTCATGGTACATCAACCAGTGCATAATCGATTTTCTGTGTTTTAAGTATGATCAGTAGTGGACCAAAAGTTGTACGTCTCTCAGAGTTCCCAGGCTTGTATTTTCACACATATTTTACAGTGATGTTGATGATACTGCAGCCTAGCGACCATACCTGTCTTTTAATGGCATCAGCTTCCATCGGCAAACATTAGACGAGATTGCTGCACAGGTGTTGTCTCTTTGTCATCTTACCCGGCCAGACTAGCCTTTAAATGCTTGCCAGAGGCTACTCCCACCTTCCACTGCTAAATTCTGTTCTTCGCTGGGAGGCAAAGTACAAGTCGCAGACTCAGGAAGAACCGGCGTCTGTTCAAAATTATGTAAGAATGCATGCTAGCTTGGTCAAATAAGGGTATGTCGAACGCCATTATGAGCTAGAGTATGGCTCATTGATAAACACCAATCGGCGCATGAGTGGTTTTCCGGCGTGCCAAATAATTTTCAGTGGTTCCTCCTTCGTTTCCAGTACCAGCTGTCGTTGCAATGTCAGCCAGGATGTAAAAAAAGATGTTCGTCCGAACACTGGGGTTGCCATGATCAATTAGTCAAATGAATAGCTTCAAGTTATTAGCTTAACTATAATAATTAGTGTCTACTCACTCCGTCGCAGCGAACATTTATCTAGAATTTTTACACCACATCAAATTATGATGCAGACTCCGTATAGACTTATCAAGTCTACTGAGGACGAGGAAAAGCGCGAGATTGGATTTTTTAGAGGCAACTACCTCGCATTTGTATCTTTAACGGCTATCACTTGAACCGACAAAGCTGAACGCCGTGCACAAGGTCACTAAATCATGCGGACAATGCTCCTCAGTCATAGCTCAAGCCCTCTGAAATACTTGCTGCGCTTCAATGCCCCTTGCCTCACCGGTGATGCCCTTTAGGACGTCACGGATGAGTTCACCCTTGTTCAAACTCTTGTCAGATACTGAGAGCGGCTGCCAGTTTTAAGCTAATTATTGCACGGTGAAATTCACTATTGCTTTTACCCAGTCAAAGCTACTCATGTATCTCCTAGCAGAATTCCTTCAATAGGCAACGCAACATGAACTCAGTCCTATTTGACAATTTATTTGCTGTTACTTTAAATCGGCCAATCAGGTGTTAGTGGATGACTACACGTGAATACTATTGACAGTTGGTTTAAAAATGCACTGTTTAGCGTAAATATGTTGTTCCAAGGCGAAAGACGTCGCGGTCTCTGTTGACGGTGGTGGGCATCATCGACGTGGGGGGGGGGGGTGGACGAACTGCCCTCAAAGTGAAATCGCACCTGTGTTTGAAATCGCGGCAGAGGACGGGTGCTCGCTTGCCGGAATTATTTCTTCAACTGAGCTTTCGAACTCGCACAGGGGTCCATTTTCAGGGATTAAAGCAGCAAAAGTCATAGGAAGTAGGAATTAATGAAACATCAATGATGCCATTCTGAAGGTGATTATGCGCTAGCTCCGTATGATGGCGTCAGACCGATACACCGATTAACTGAGTTCACATCGACGGCCTATGCTTCATTCAATTCGCGGCTTGTCTCGTAACTGACCTGGACATTTATCTTCGTGACTGCTATGTTTCAAAGGTGCGGACAGCCATGTTTGATAATCCGTCATCCTCTTCCACAGCCATCTTATGTCCTCGTATGCACGAACCCAGCATGCGTTCAGTCTGTCCGTTGTAGTTACAGAGTACAGTTCGGGTGCGGGACGCGATACACTGAACCCGACTGGTCCTTGATTTTTCGGTGAATTAAAAGTCTCCTGGACGGCTTCTACTGGCCTCAGACGCATCGCTTCGATAGGCAACGCATTATGACGTCAAAACACTCGCCCCCTCCTGCGGTGTGAGATGCGGAGAAATGCGCTGGGTATTTTGCTTGTGCCGCGTCTCAGGGTAGCGGTGGAGCCTAAAACACCAAACATACTCAGCGAATCTATTAGTTAGCAGGGGACCAGAATGAAGGTGAGAGAACCGCAGGGCTGTTGCTTTGCGTATCTGCAGAAAGGTTACCGAAGATCAGCACTGCGTAGCCGCAGTGTAGAGGTGAGCACAAACATGACAACGCAACCGTCATCGTTGGGCTATATACGTTTCCTTCCAGACCCTGCAGATAGTCAGCTGACGGCGCATTTGTCCTTCGAGGCGCCTTTACATACGCCGCGAGCTATTATTCCAGATTCCCCACAGCTGTCCTTGAAACTCTCCGCACTGCCTGTAACTGCCGAAGTATTCACGCCGATTTTATAAATTTCCTTCAGTTGCCAATATTCTGCACAATTGTGAGGCTCGATGAATGTCTGTTTCGTAAATGTGCTCTCCAAAACAATTGTCGGGCCAGTTAATGTCTTACAATTGCCAATTTCCGAATGATAACGCGTTAAAATTACCGGTTACTAGCACCAGAGCATCCTCTTTTAATTGAAGCGCGTTTTTCCTGCATGTCTCTATGGTCTGGACGGCTGAGGCTCTGGTTACTGTCCTGACCTCTTGTGAACTAGCACTTCTTCACTGACCCTCGAATATTTGTCACGTAGCGTGTCGTGTGTTCACTACGTCGTGTTACTGCCAACCCAAACATTTAATGAATAAAACATTACCATTACCGGTGCGGAGGGCCGGTGGTCTGGAGGGCCACACCACCCTTTTATCCGCTGAAACCACACTCGCAGCTCTCACTCGTTCACAGACAAGCTTATGTTTGAAATGAATGACCTCTCGACCGTCCCCCCTTCCTTCTCCAGACCGATCTGATTGACCTAGATTAGCTGAGGGGTCAAATGGCCCTTTATTCTATTTCGGCCTCAACTTTTCCGAGGCGTGATGTGTGAGCCATACTTGAATTCACCGACTGACAAAAGAAAACACGTGTGGGTTCGGGCTGACCGTGTGAAATGCTGACATCTGTCATCGCATGACACTGCAAATGAACATTGTGATAAGGCCAGCGTCACATGACGCCTTGAAGCCCGTGCTTGACAAGCCATTGGTGGTGGGCCTTGAACCAACAGCAGGATTGGCACGGGTTCACAGGCAGCAACTGCGCCCTCTACCGCCTCCGGTCTTCTTAACTCCGTCTTAACACCGGGAGGGAGAAATACGCTTTATTTTGAAATTATCATCCAAAATTTTCAGCAAAATAGGCCCAATTATACGAGAGACTAGGATAAGTTACCAGAGTATGCAAGAAGCAAATACATTGAAATCTAGTGGGTGAGACTGTTCCATTGTCAGCTTCCGTATTTCTATCTATTCACACGTAAGGGAGCGGGCTAGAAAGGGCAAAATGGAACTTGGATATGCCGATATACAACAAAGCGATATGAAGAGGGGCCTCGGCGTATGCGAGAGGATGACTTCACGGAAATGAGCTCAGAGTAGAGGGATGGGTACCATCATCAAAGAATTCACCCAGCAAATTACTTAAATGTTGCAGAAGTGTCTTTCTAGTATCGTATTCACTAAAACAGTACAAGAAACATGGGCGGCAGAAGAGTGCATTCGGGATATACGTTCTACAAAAATCAGCAAATCATTTTTAAGCAAAGTTAAGAAAAATCACGGGGAGAAAAAAATAGTGGATGAGGGGGAGAAAACATGCATCTATAAATCACCAAAGTCGACGATGAGATCGCCCATCGAACCGCAAAAAGCCAGCCAAAGCCTTTGAACGCATGCAGAACGTGGTGTGGAATCGACACGGTCTCAACCTCAGCACAAAACTCAAGATGTACAAAAGCTGTAATACTGCCGACGCTGCTGTATGGGCGGGAACGTGAACAATTTATCAAAAGCAGGCATGGAAGCTCAACCACTTTCACCTCATCTGCCTTCGCAGAATACTAAAGCTGACATGGCAAGACAGGCTACCGGACACGGAAGTGCTGGAACGAACAGGCCTTCTCAGCAATTATGCTCAGCTGAAACAACTGCAACTGCAATGGAGCGGCCACCTTGTGAGGATGGATGACGAACGACTACCTAAACGATTCTTCTATAGAGATGTCACATGGGTTTTCGTCGACAAGGGGGTCAAGTACGACGATACAAAGACACTTTGAAGACTTCCTTGAAGCAACTGCAGATCAAGCTGGTGACCTGGGAGAACCTCGCCCGGAACCGAGTGAAGACAGGGCAGTAATCTACAGAAGCCAACAGGATCGCCGCGAAATCAAAACCAAAAGAGCGGCCCGAAAAGTCACCAGGGCCGCGGACCAACATCGCCTAAATGCCCAGGTCCTTCCAACATGCCCACGCTGTCAACGCACCTTCCGTGCTTGAATCGGCCTGGTCGGACACATATATGACAGTTCGACCGTCGATTTCGACGAGGTCCACCGTATGCTCCACACCAGGTGGCGCAGGGACGGTGACTTGCGCGTGAATTAGTTTTAAGTGATAGTAGCCTTGCGCAGCTGCTGCCACTCTCTCCTCCTCCCCACCTGAGTCCTGTGTCAAGACAGAGTCAAGAAGACCGGAGATGGGAGAGGGGCGCAGGTGGCTGGCACGGCCGGAGCCGCCCTGGGCGTACCACCACACCTGGCTCGGATCCTACGGGTGGGGGTGCCATAAAGGCCACATTAAGAAGGAGCCATTGCAGCCTGACTCTCAATCAGCCACTCCACACAGAAACACACATTGGGCTGACCGCGGTCGAGTTATCCCGTCGGTTGGTAACCTTCCACGCCACGGCTTTTAATGCTCCGTGATGGTTTTCCAGCGCGTCAGCTTGTTTTATCAGTGAGGAACATGCGCTGAGCTATTGACCTCACTCTCTTCCCCACCCCCACAATCAGACCACCATCCGAGGCCAGTCGGTTGTCACTGAGTGTGGGGTGAGCACATTAACTGATGGGTCGGCGTACCGTCTTCGCGCTCTACAGCACTTCCTGGCCTCCATAACGCACACACGCAGGATTTACTTACTCGGGGGATATGGTGGAGCCATCGCCGTCTGACTCCCACTCCACTGGTCAGCCACTCGACACACATAGAACATACGCTGTGCCGACGATGTGGTCTGGTGTAAGCGTCAGATTGGCAGCCTTCTAAAGCCATGGTTTCTAGGAGACCGTGATTTTATCAGGTACATTATGATGATTGTGAGGGTGTTGTCTATGTATTAGTGTAGATGGTGTGCGCTGATGTGGCTTAGCCTCCGGTGGTTTACCGCAGGTTATTATGGAGGCGCTTGTGTCCTAATAGGCCCGTGTAGTGTGTAAATGTGCGGGATCAGTGAGGGCAGTGGAGACGGGCGCGGCGACTGTATGTCGGAGCCCCAGGCACTGGTTCACCAGACTCCGTGCGACAGATTCTCAGGTTGGGTTCAAATTTCGGACGCAGTTTGGGCAGGGAGAAATCGGTGAGAAGCCTGAGGGGATGTCATTCGAGTGGGGGTGGCACTGGCGCTAATGGCAGGAGCGGAGGGTGTGCATGGTGTATGTTGTCG
>WEDG01012350.1:0-29979 GCA_017591395.1 Schistocephalus solidus | reverse complement strand
TTCAAACTAAGTGTGCCCCAAGTAAGATTGGATGTGAGGAAGTATTTTTACCACCGTGTCTTGAAACCGTGAAATAACCTACCTGAGGCGATTGTAATGTCCCAGTCTGTGGATATATTTAAACATCGGCTTGACATACATATGTTGCAGCACCACGAAGACTATGTGACTACTTAACCGTAACAATATCATTATGCAACATAAGTCTGCCTGCATTCACTTGACTGTAACTTTTTTACATTGCTTATTATTCTTCCGACTTTCTGTATCAACTAGGGATTTCAAAGGTGTAAGCCTATTTTTCTCAAATACACTTAACTGAACTGAACTGAACAAGCAAAGAGTCGGAAATTAAGGAATGGGTCCAAGATTCTGTTACACATAAATCATCGGATATTAACTCGAAAGCAATGGCTCTAAGTTGGGCCATCTTATTTAAAACAGATCTAGCATTAAGTAATATGACATCTAGCGTAGTTCGAGTATCCAAACTAGGGTTATCGTTATTTATAAAAAAGAAAGACTTGGTGGTGGGGAAGTAAACTGTAGAGAGGAAGGTGCGGACGGAAATTAAACTTGCTGCTGTCTACAATTAGCTAAGATGTTACTGCTAACTATATTAGGATTATTGTAGAGAAACATATTTGGGTTGTATCCATTGAGAGGAAGGCTATTTTCTGCGTTAGCGAAAATAGGAGGCCTTAAAATAGGATTTTGAGGAATACTGGAATAATATGGGGGGAGAATAAGATTTGAAAACGGAACAAATTGTTTTGGAATACTGTTACCGTAAGGGGTAGAGTTAAATAATGGGGGAGCCTGAGAAGTTGATTGGTTGGGATAATTGCTAAGGAAATTTTAGGTATTTATAGTAGATGCTGGAGGGTTAGGAGGTTTCTTAAATTAAATGACGTTTTTCTTTTTGGAACTTAAGTTTGGAGCATACTTTGACTTGCCCAGGTTATTGATAAGTTTAGTAGATTGGACAGCTGAGACCGGAGTGGATAACGTGGAATGGGAACGAGGTGACTTGACCAGTTTTTGTTGACTAAGTCAACAGTAGGAATACAAGGAAAACTACGTTGAAAACGGAGAAGCAGTCGGTCTTGGCACTTAAGACTTGAAGTTCTCAATTTTTTAGTGTCCCTTCATGAGTTTTGGGCCTGTAAGGCTGCCGCAAGCTGTTATTTTTAAAGGTTGCCCTATGACTGAATGTTCCTTCATCAAGAACTTTGGCTTAAGCTACACCAATAAATTAGATCTTTTCGCCTCATGCTGATAGAATTACAGCCAAAGCTGCTCAGAATTGCAGCTTTATTTCTTATAATTTCGACATATCTGAAATTAAATTAAGACTTATTCGTATGTGTGTGCTTCCCATTCTTGAATTTTGCTCTTCTTTCTTCTGTTTAATGAACGAATCTAGCCGTTCGCAAATTCCAAATGTCCAAAAACATCTCACAAAAAACTCCTATTTCCGACTCTTTCAACTATTTCCTACTCAACAAGATGCCAGCTAACGAGGCTAAACTTTCTTTGGGTCAAGAGACTGGAAGCAGTATTTTGTCTCCTTTTCCAACTAAATGATAGCTCAAATTTCCCCAATCTTTCTTTCATTACCCCCGTTAGTCTTCATTATAACCTAAGAAATTCTGCACTAACTAAACTTCCTTCTGCATCCTCCATGTGTAAACGCATTCTTTTCTTTGCTTTTAGGTTTAGTTTTCTTTGGAATAACTTGCAAATTGAAATTAGGTCGTCAACTGGTCTATCTGCATTCAAACGAAGAATGCACATTTTTCTTAACACAGATTCTATTGACCTTTATTTTCCTCATCTTTTCCCAAGAAGCTTTCCTCATGACGCGGAGAAATGACCATCGGGAATTTAAGTGACCCTCTTGAAACTATATTTCCGCTACCGCTAGTCCCCCATGATCCATGATGTCTCCTAATATCACCAGTCATCCAAAACATGGAATCATTCAGACGTACACATTCGGTGGTCCACAGTCTAAAATGGTGACGTTTCGTTGGATACTAACCATCATCAGAATTCAATTCTGGATCATAATATGCTAAGGCCTTAAGTTCATTGGCACATTTTCAAGAGATTTTGTTTCATACGCCTATGTGATCAAGAACGAACCATCTCAACGTTTCCTTATCTTGTTCTGAAATGCTACTGCAGTATTACTATACTCTACCACCTGACCTTATTTTCCTAAGCAGTTTTTTCACCTTCCTTCTATTCGAAAATTGAAAGGTCTTTTTTTCGCTGCCTATCTTTTTTGTTCACTATTAATCTCAACAGATCGCTAACTTTTGACCTAAGAGGTGATGTTTTGTCTATATAATTAAGTCTGTGTGTATTTTATCTGCACACATTATCATAAATTTATTTCGTTACTTTTGTTTGTTTGGACAGTGCCTTACCACTGCTTTCCAAATATAAATTTTAAATTTGCATCCGCCTTTCGACCGCTGACCCGTAAGCTCTTATCAACTGCCCAATATGGTTTTCGTAGGGGAAGATCGTGTGTTACGAACTTACTTTATATGATGCAAAGCTGGACAAAAGCGCTCGATGCAAAAGACACTGTGCATGTGGCCTACATTGATTTCCAGAAGGCCTTCGATAGTGTTCCGCAACTACACCCACGTTAGTCTTCCTTATAACCTAAGAAATTCTGCACCCATTAAACCTCCCCCTGCATCCTTCACGTGTAAACCTTCTATTCTTTGCTTCTTGGTATAGTTTTCTTTGGAATAACTTGCCAAATGAAATAAGGTCGTTAACTAGTCTATCTGCATTCAAGCGAAGACTGCACATTTATCTAAACACTGATTCTATTAACCTTTTATTTCTTCTTCTTTTCCTAGAAGCTTTCCCATGACTCGGAGAAAGGACCATCTGGAATTTAAGTGACTCTCTTGAAACTATATTTTCGCTATTTCGAGTCACCCATGAACCATGATGTCTCCTTATATCACCAGTCATCCAAACGATGAATTCATTCGGACGTACACATTCGGTGGTACACAGTCTAAAATTCTACCGTTTCGTTGGATGCTTACCGTCACCATAATTCAATTCTTGATCCTAAGATGCCGAGGCCTCAAGTTTATTGACGCATTCTCATGAGATTTTGTTTCATACGCCTAAGAGATCAAGAACCAACCATTTCAACGTTTCATTATCTCATTCTGAAATGCTGCTGCAGTATTAGCCCATTCTACCACCTGACCTTATTTTCCGAAGCAGTTTTTTCTTCTACATTCTATTGAAAAATGAAGGCCTATTGAACTCTGTCTCCATTTTTAAGGTAGTTTTTTAACTGGCTATTTTTCTAGTTCGCCATTAATTTCAAAACATCCCTTACTGTTGACGTTGCAGGACAAGTTCTGTCTACATTATTAGGTACTTGTATATTTTATCTACACACCTCGTCATAACTTTATTTCGTTACTAATTAGTGTTTAGACAGTGCCTTGCCGGTGGTAACCAAATATAAATTCTAAAAAAATAAATTGTAAATTTTGTAGAAATTCGATCTGCATGAGGCAATAATGCTAGCTTATTCGTGAAACTAAGACCTCAGTTTGGCGAGGTTAAACACATGAAACTACTCGTAGATGGAGAAAATTAAATCTGCCAACTTAAGCTCCAAAGTGTGGATAGTTATGATGTTATCAACGCAACTATTGGCAGTGTCTTTAGAAAATGAATAAATTAACTTGAGATAGCCATCGTGAACTAAATTTAGTGAATTTGTGAGTAAAGTTGAAATTTCGTTTATGTACAGAATGAAGAGAAGGGGACATAGAACAGTGCCTTGAAAAGTGCCACTCGTGATCGGCTGAGGCGTCGAAAAGCCATTACCCACTAAGACCTTCTGGCTGCGGTTAGACAAGGAGAGAAGGCCGGATTCGGAGGGCTTTCAGTTTCACCAGAAGACGTCTGTGCGGTACCTTGTCAAATTCTTTGCTCAGGTCACAGTAGAGCACAAACACTGACTGCTGCTCATTACGAAGTTAGGTGTCAACGTTTAGAAAATCTAAGTGACACACTTCGCATGATCTCCTATGTTGAATATTATATTGCACGTAGTTAAAAAGCTTATTTTATAGGAGGAAGTCGAGAATTTGATTAAAAATAAGTTTTTCAAGACGTTTTGCTGGAGCAGATTACAGAAGGGACTATTTTTATTGTTTAAACTTCTAAACAGTCGTACATTTAACCCCCTTACATCTCTGAGGCACCTCGACCACTCTCAGTTCACCAGTCATCAAGATATATTTTTATTTCGTCCTTTGGCACGTACAGTTAGATACCGACAGTTATTTTTCGGTAAACGCTATAGTAATCTGGAATAAGCTACCTAGATGTATCAAAATTCAGCAAAGCTATCCCTTGTTTACGCGAACTGTCACTAGTTTTTTACATTCAGGTCATCTTCCAAAACATTTGGGTGCTGCCTCTGTGGAAGCTCTCTTCGGTTCTGATGGCGTTCACGGACTCTGAATCCTGTGCCGGACTTCATGATGAGGGCAATATTACTGGCTCTGCAGACCCCAATCGGCTTATTTCTCAGTCGACAGCGAACAGCCACTCGCCGACATACCTGCTGGTGCAGAATACCAGATCCGTAACACTGAATGGAGAGGTTCTTCACCGGGCACCTGTGTTAACGCGTCCCTGTCCAGAACTTTAATTATTCAATTAGCTGCAGTGTTTTCTCCTGAAAATACCTAAAACAAAGATCAGGACTTTTGTCACTGTCAGCTTCAGTTCAGTTCAGTTCAGTGTATTTGAGGAAAATAGGCTTACGCCTTTGAAATCCCTATTTGTTACATAAAATTAGCAAGAATAAGAAGCAAATTAAAGAAGTAACAGTCAAGTGAATGCAGGCAGGTTTACGTGGTACACTGATATTGTTAAGGTTAAGTAGTCACATAGTCTTCGTGGTACTGTAACATATGTATGCCAAGCCGATGTTTGAATGTATACACAGACTGGGACATAACAATCGCCTCAGGTAGGTTATTCCACGGTTCCACGACACGGTTGGTGAAAAAATACTTCCTCACATCCAATCTTACTTGGGGGCACACTTAGTTTGAATGGATGACCTCGGAGATTTTTCGTAGTGGCAAGTTGGAAAAAAAGTCATCACATAGGAGGGCGCAATCCATGCCACGCACGATACGGAAGGTTTGTATCAAGTCTCCGCGCAACTGCCTATAACTCAGAGGATAGAGCTTTAGGTTATTTAGACGAATCTCATATGGCAGTTCAGATTGACCTCTTACTAATTTTGTGGCTCGCCGCTGCACCCTTTCGAGCATGTTGTAGTCCTGTTGCGTCCACGGTCGCCAGGCTTGGATCGCATATTCAAGATGTGGCCTTACAAACGTACCAAAGACTTTTAGAAAAAGCAGTCTTCATCGAAAACGTTAAATACCCGCTTGATAGCGTACAATATTGAATTGGCGGATTTAGCTGCCTTGGAACATTGCGTAGAAGGCTTCAGGTTGTCTTTCATCCAAACTCCAAGATCCTTCTGTGTGTGTGCTTCTCGGAGTGGCATACCGTTCAAATAGTAGGGTCGCATATCAGTGACCTGATTTCGATTTCCCAGGCGTAGCAGGGTGCATTTCTTTGAGTTGAAGGACAAGAGCCATTTGTGGGACCACTCGTCCAATCGACGAAGATTTTTCTTGGAAATTGTCTGCATCAGCAGCATTGTGGATAAACTTTCCAGATTTTTATATCGTCCGCAAACATAGCAAAGTTACAGTCCAATTCCTGTACACAATCATTAATGAACAAGAGAAATAGGATCGGTCCGAGCACTGAACCTTGTGGGACTCCACTCTCGATGACTGTGCGCTTTGATCGCGATCCGCCTACACAGACCACTTGGGAACGACCGACGAGAAAAATTCTTGATCCACGTAAGAAGTTTGCCGCCAATACCGAACATTCTCAACTTGTGAAGGAGACGCTGGTGTGGAACACTATCGAAGGCCTTCTGGAAATCAATGTAGGCCACGTGCACAGTGTCTTTTGCATCGAGTGCTTTTGTCCAGCTTTGCATCGTATAAAGTAAGTTCGTAACACACGATCTTTCCCCTACGAAAGCCGTATTGTGCAATCGAGAAGAGGTTACGAGTTTCTAAATATATCATCAATTCCTTTTTGACAAGCTTCTCCATAAGCTTGCAACAGATTGAGGTCAGGCTGACAGGCCTGTAATTTGTAGCAAATGCACGACTACCACTTTTGTGAAGCGGTGCGATGTGGGCTGTTTTCCAGTCGGTAGGAAGAATTCCCGTATCGAACGATTTCTGGCACAGCAACGATAGCGGTTTCGCCAGCTCTCGAGCAAGTTCGAGGAGTAGCTTTGCTGGAATCTCGTCGGGGCCCGGAGATTTGCATGCCTTCAGACTTTTTAGTTCTTCAAAGACCGCCGCTTCTTGAAAGAGCATATCCTGAATAAGTGGCACTCCTGTAGTCTCGTAACTTGATGGAATAAAAACAGCTTCTCTAGTGAAAACCGACTGAAAGAACTGGGAAAAGTGTTCAGCTTTTGTTTTTATTTTCTGATATCTCGAAACCGTCATCGTTTCTCATAACAGGAATCGGGTTCCTGTTACGTGTGGTTTTTCTTACATAGCTGTAGAGTAATTTGGGATTGTGAACTGCTCTCTGGAGCAAATCCCTCTCGTAATCCCGTCGGCTTTTGGAAGATCAAGCTTTTTAACCTTGTTCCTCTGAGTTTTGTATGCTTGCAAGGCTAAATTTTCATTGGATCGGCAAAATTTCTTCCAAAGCCTTCCTTTCCTGTTAACCTCTCTTTTTAGATCCCTTGTAAACCACTGTGGTCTGTTAGATATCCTTAATTGTGATGGCGGACAATGGCATTTTATTAGATTCAACAAATACTCCTTAAATAAATTCCAGTCCTCAGTGACATTCCCGGAGAAGAGAACATCCCAGTCTATTCGTGGTGCCTCAGTTCTCATCTTGCAAAAGTCTCCTCGCCATAGATTGGGCCTGGATTCATTTATTGCAGATGGCACAGAATATAAACCATACTCCCATGAAAGTACTGCGTGATCACTTCGACCAAGTGGAGGTAGGCAGTGTACCTCGTCTATACTGTCAGGATCTTTAGTGAAGACGAGATCTAAACAACTAGCCTGTTGTCCTTCACGCGCTCTCGTTGGAACAAATACATGTTGGGTGAAAAGAGCTTCAAGTGTTGTCTTTAGCAGACGATGATCGAAGGAAAACTTTGAGCTCTGTGCCTGCAGATCGTTCCATCGAATGCTGGGTGCATTGAAGTCACCCATGAGAACAACATCAGGTCGACTGCTTATCTCCTTTATGTTCTCCAACAAACAAGTATCAGCGTCAGTGTCTGTCCCCGGTGGTCGGTAGAGAGTCATGACTTCAAGGAACTGCGATCCCCGCGTCTTTATTTTTCAGCCAAATAGCCTCAATACCATTGCTAATCTTCTCCGTCATTTCACACACTGTGAAATTGCTTTTAACATACATCGCAACTCCTCCACCCTGGCGTTGGGTGCGGTCTCTCCTGAACAGCTGGTACCCGGATAAGGCTACTTCGCAATCACTGATGTTCTGTGACAGCCATGTTTCTGTGATTGCTATAATATCGGGAGACAGAACGGCTACCTGAATTCTCAGTTCGTCGAGTTTCGAAAACAGACTTTGGGCGTTGGTATACAGAAATTTCAGTGTGCAGCAGTCAGCAGAGCCAAATTCCGTTTGTCTCGAGTTTGCCAATGCTAATTTGCCGATGCCATCATGAGCATGGGCTGGTTCCAGAGCAATGTTGCGTTTCTCTGTATCACGCGTTCCCTGTAAATCACCAGATTGCTCTCTCCAGCTGCAAGTCTCCTCTTCATTTCTATCACTAATTCGCGGCGTTTCAGACGTTCTGCTGGAGAGTAGTCCGGCTGAAAAAATCTGTTTATGAGAGTTCCGAAGGTTTGTTTTTCTCGAGAGAAGTAGTTTAGCCTCTTCCTTGTTGTCCAAGACAATTTTGATAGGCCGTGGTTTCACATTTTGGGACTGTTCGATATCCTTTTTTCCGAGCCTGAAGGCAGCGCGAACGGTTATCGTCTATCCTGAATGAAGTATATCATTCAGTAGGTGCTGAAACATAGCAAGATCAGCGGATATCCGTTCCTTTGAGGTGTGTGCAGTTGATTCAGGTAAGCCCTGGATAACAACGCAGTTCTCTCGGTCTAGGGCGTCTTTTGATTCACTGCCGATCATATTTTTCCTCTGAATGACCAGAGGGATTCATTAGGTTTGTTTTTCAACTTGATACTCGTTTTATGTTGTTTCCCAATGATATCTTGCCACTCATTGGTATTTTCGCTCCCAACTAAGGGCTCTTTTAGAACTGCTGGGATAGCCGACAGGGAGGTGAGTCTGAAGTCGGAACTGCCTTTTGGAAGAGGCATTATTGAAGTTCTCCTGATATTACCGTTATCCAATTTGGTGGTGTTGTTGTCCGATGCTGGGATTCTGGGACTTACATTTTTGGATGAAATATTATCTGTGTCTTCTGAAACTCGTTTCTGTATTTTCTTGGATCCCTGCCGCTTGCCCTTTTTCCTTACTGGATGCTGTTTAACAGCTACATCGAGCTCCGTTGACGTAGCGTCATCTTCCTTGTTGGATGTGATGGCTGCGGAAGCTGTGCCTGCGTATGTGCATTTGTCTCCCTCGTGTTCCATCGTTAGGGACTGCTTCTTTTCGGGCAAATTGTGAGGAAGTTTCTTTAACTTCTCTATCTCCATCTTCAGCCCCTGCATATCCTTTTCAATCTCCGAAATTTTTAGAAGAAGTTTAAAGCATGTCGCACACGCTTCGTCCTCGTAATTGACATCCAAAAAACTTACTAAACTCTTGGCCCGTTTGGCGAGAGGTTATTTAAAGGAAACATGTCCGGAAATGTGGCCATTCGTATTATGATTTATGTTTATTCCATCATTAAAAATTAGGTCAGGGAATTTTGTCGTGTGGCGATAGCTCAGTGGTTTCGCCGTCGTTCCCTGCACGCTGGTGCCCCGGTTTCAAATCTCGGCAGTAATATATATTTTGCACGATTTCCGAAGGGTGTATTTTTGAATTCCATGATAGATCGCAAAAACAATAAAGGGTTTTAAAAGTATGGGACGAAGGTTTTAGCGGAAGCAACTTTATGAATAAAATATCGAAATGACTCAGCCCTCTGTTGACTGGAAGTTCTCGTGGAGTTGCTGGCGAGAAGTGCACAGGAGGAGAATATCGGGCGTATCCGCTGCTTTACTGCAGTAGTCTTGTGAGGATGAAGAGTATGTCGAATAGAATCCAACGCTTGATAAATAAAGTACGCAAGAGTGACCAGTAGACTGAAATATCAAAAGAAGTAAATTCCTCGGAGGTGGAAAATTTTAAACCGAATTCGAAGGGCGCGTTCAGCTTGACCATCTACTGTATATATATTTTTTGCCCTTGCCTAAAAACTGGCAATAAATAAAATTAAATTAAATTAAAAAAGATGCAGGCGGAAAGGAAAATTGCTGCGGTCTATAATTAGCTAGGCTGGTAATTTTAATTTAATAAGGATTATTGAAGTAAAAACATACTTAGGTGGTAGCCATTGAGAGGAAGGCTATTTTCTGTGTAAGCGAAATAGGACAAGGCCTTTAAATAGGATTTTGAGGAATATTGGAATAATATCAGGGAAGAATAAGATTTTAAAATGGAACACATTGTTTTGGAAACTGTTACCATAAGGAATAGAGTTAATAAATTGGGAAGCCTGAGACGTTTTTTGGTACGAATAATTGCTAAGGGAATTTTGAAAACGGAAAGAAGATGCTGGAAGGTTAGTATTTTTTCCAGCTTTTATGACGTTTTTCTATTATGAACTGAAATTAGGAGCACAATAACACATGCCCGGGTTATTGAAATGTCCACCTAGTAAAAATTCATCAAGTCATTTTTTTAAAATTGCAACGCTTTCAGTTTGAACAACTGAAGTTTAGAATTTAGAATTTATATTTGGTTAGCACCGGCAAGGAACTGTAAAAGCAAACAAGTTAACGACCTAATTTCAATTGGCAAGTTATTCCAAAGAAAACTATACCTAGAAGCAAATAAGAGAGAGTTTACACGTGGAGGATGCAGGGGGAGGTATAATTAGTGCAGAATTTCTTAGGTAATGAGGAAGAATAACGGGGGTAATGACTGAAAGCTTGGGGAGATTTGAACTATTATTTAGTTGGAAAAGGAGACAAAAGCCTGCTTCAAGTCTCCTGACCTAAAGAAATTTTAGCTTCATTTACAGGCACCTTGTTGAGAAGAAAGTAGTTAAAAGAGTGGAAAATAGGAGTTTTTTTTGTAAAAACTCTTTGGACATTTTAAATTTTTGAATGGCTAGATTTGTTCATTAAACCGAAGAAAGGACAGCAAAATTCAAGAATGGGAAGTACAAACCTACGATAAAGTCCTTATTTAATTTCAGTTAGGTAGAACTTATAAGAAATAAAGCCGCAAATCTGAGCAGCTTTGACCGTACTTCTATCGGCATGAGGCGAAAGATCTAATTTATTGGTGCAGCTTAAGCCCAAGTCCTTGATGGACGAAAATTCAATCATAGGGCAACCTTCAAAGATAAGAGTTTGTGGCAGCCTTACAGGCCCAAAACATATGTAGCGACACTTAGTAGGTGAGAACTCCATTAGCCATGTGGAGCTCCAGGCCGAAAGAGCGTCTAAGTCTATATGAATCTGTACTAGGAACCGTTCGGTCGTAGAGTTAGAGAAGGAATACACGCATTTGAGTTCAATAGCATGAATAAAAGATTAAGAATGTTTAACCATCGATGAAATATCATTTATATACAGTAAGAACAACAAAGTTCCTAATACGGTACCTTGAAGGACACCACTAACAATCGGGTTAGCACTTGAGTATGAGGACCCAACTAAAACATTTTGCTTTCGATCATTTAGGTATAATCTTATAAAGTCAGTAAGGTGACTACGAAATCCTATAGCTTCTAGTTTAGCTAGAAGTCGTTTATGAGGCACTTTATCGAATGCCTTACTAAGATCAAAATAGATAACTACCACAGAGAGATGCTATTTACGAAGAGAGGTACGTAGATTTAGAAAAGACATGTGGCAGGTTTCACAAGAGCGTTCTGGTAAAAAGCCGTGTTGTGAAAAGTTGATAATTTTATTGCTTATGCAAAGATCCGTGATTTGTTTTGCAATTATTTTTCCGAAGAGTTAAGCAAGAGAGGGCTTTTTTTAACACAACGATAGTTTTGAATGTCCGAGTGGAAAATAGATTTATAAACTTGTATTATAATAGAAGTTTTCCAAAAATCGGAGAAGAAACCATGTTCGAGAATTATTGAGAATTATTTGCTTAGTAAAGTTGGAAATTCCCTTAACTGTTTAATAAGTGCGTTTGAAATGTTTTCAGTTCCAAACGAATATAATTTTTTTAAGTTAGCTTTTTCTTTTTAATTACGTGAAATCAAAAAATTAATGGTTCTTAGAAGTGAATTTGAATGTGAAAGCAGATGAATTGTGGGAGTGGGGCTAGTTGCAGTGGTAAATTGGTTGGCAAAAAACGCATTTAACAACTCTGCTTTACCCAAATCGTCTGTAACAAATTTTTGTTACAGTCGATTAAGGGCGGAGTTACATTCAGACGCTTAGCCGATGAGCGAACATGGAAGATGTGAGCAACAGATTTGGATAAATTGGCATCACTTAGTGCCCGAGACTCCCTACATTTATCTCTCGCGAGCCTAATTTTCGGTGCTTATTTAAATATTTGTGCAATCCTTAAATGAACTGACAAAGAGCTTTTAGATGAATCTTAAAATTGCTTTTGTAATTTTTTAAGTCTGTTCTGGAGAAAATGCGGAAAAATAGAAGAAGCTGCATTTAAATTAAAAATCTTAAACGGGATAAAAGCCTGGATTTTTTCTGTGAGGCTCTGCAATAGCTCACATAAACAGTTTGGATCGTTGATTGAGAATATGCTTTGCCAATCTACAGTGCTTACGAAATTATTTATTATTTCATGGTTTGTGTTAGCAAAGTCCAGGTTATTGCATTTAACCTCTGGCTTCGTAAGAAGGGGGACTGGAAAACAACAGTGAATTATTGCGTGATCACTTGTGAATGGATCGCGATGGAAATTTATAAAGAGAGGGTGGACGTCATTTGTAAAAATTAAATCTAAAATGTTGTCATTTCTTGTAACTGATCTGACCAGTTGGGACATGTTTGAAAGGTTAATAGTATCGACCAATTTCTGATGTTTAGGCAGAGAGGAATTTGCCTGCCAGTCAATGTCTGGCAGATTAAAATCGCCTACGATTAATGTGACATAAAATTGAGTCTCTGCAACTTTTTCAAATAGTTCACAGAGCTCGATTTTAGTGCCAGAATAAAATGGAGGATTATAGACGCAGCCAATTACCGCTTTTTTATTGTGCGGGTGGAAGACTGAAGCAAAGCATACATTCCCAGAATAGGGCGATATGTTCAGCTGAAAAGGGAAATGTACAAAGGATGACTTAATACAAAGGAATCAGTGACCGACACGTTTTTCAGCGCGGTCTTGTCGGTACAAATTGAAATTATCTTTAGCAAGCGTTGAGTCAGAAATAAGAAAGTGAGCCCAGGATTCAGTGATGCACAGCACATCTGGATCAAGCTCAAAGGCTACTGTTCTAAGCTCAGCCATCTTATTAACAACTGATCTCGCATTGAGTGAAACTAAGCTGAGCGTATTCCTGAGCTGCAGGTTACGCTCATCAGTATTTATAAAAAGGATAATTTGGTGGCGGAGAAGAAAACTGGAAAGAAGAAACGAAAGGTGGGAAACAAAATTGCTCTGCTCTACAATTTGTCGAAATGTTAGTGTTAAGAGAACTGAGATTATTGTACAACTGCATATTTGGATGAAAACCTTGGAAGGGAAGGCTATATTGTGGCGTTTGAAAGATAGGGTGTGAAATATAAATGAGATTTTGAGGGAAGTTAGCATAAATTGGCGGAAAACGTGCATTTGAAAAAGTAATAAATGATTTCGAAAAACTGGTAACATAATTAGAAGCGTTAATTATTTGGGGATTTCGGACACATTTTGGGTTGGGAAGGATGCTAACGCTAGTGATCTCGGCTGGTGTAGATGCTGAGGGGTTAGCAGGTTTCCCGTCGGTAATGACATTACGGATTGTTATGTCTGGATTAGACAATGATTCCGATTTACTAGGAGTTTTCTCAGGTTTAGTAGATTTGGCAGCTTTAGCAGGCAAGGATTGCTTGGGATGAGAAAAAAGTGGCGTTGACACAATTTCACTCAAACCAGGAACAAGGTTAACGCGGTGAAGTTTCAGCTGGAATCGAAATTCCTGTCGATCCGGAGGGCCGTGGGCTTGCATTAGCTACAGGAAAACCTCTGAGATAACTTTTGATATTGAAGGTGTAGACCAAGGCTTCTCGTTTGCTATTGAGGGTGAAACTTGACGTTCCATTGTGGTTTTATCCCTACAGATAAACGACTTGTTTTTTTATTTATTTATTTATTTATTGCCAGTTTACAGGCAAGGTAAAAAGGGATATACTGTAGGGGGTCAAGCTGACAGTGAAAAAAAACTCCTGATCGTTCTTTAAAGTATTTTCAGGAGAAAAAACTGCAGCTTGTTGTACCGATTAAAGTTTAGGACAGGAAGTGTTGCCACAGGTGCACGGTGTAGTACTTCTCCTTTCGGTGTTGAGGATCTGGTCCTCTGTTCTAGCAGCAAGTATGCCGGCGAGCGGCTGCTAGCTGTAGACTGAGGAATAACCCTGTTACGGACTGCAAAGCCAGCAATATTCCCTTCAGCATGAAGTTTGGCATAGGATTCAGAGTCCGTGGACGCCATCAGAACGGAAGAGAGCTTCCAGAGAATCAGCACCCAAAATTCGTGTAAGGTGTCCTGAATGTAGAAAACTAGTGACAGCTCTCGTAAAGAAAGGATAGTTTTGCTGAATTTTAATACTTCTGGGTAGTTTATTCCAGATTGCTATAGCGTTTACCGAAAAAACTGACGGTATTTAACGGTGCGTGCCAAAGGAAGAAATAAGAATACATCTCTATGATTGGTGCGCCGACAGTGGTCGAGCTGCCTCAGGGATGTAAGGGGGTTAAAGGTAAAACCGTTTAAAAGCTTGAACAGTAAAAATAGTCCCTTCTGTAATCTACGAAGCCACAACGGGTCGAGGCTTGTAAGCTCACAGCGTTGATGGTAGGTCAGGTTTCTGTGCTCTGAAGTAAAAACTTCTTTAGTAAAGAAGTGCTGGACTGATTCTATCTTCCTCCGTTCACTCGCGTGCAGAAGGCTAAATAGAAACGAGCAGTATTCCAGACTAGGTCTGACATACATTTTATAAAGGCTGGTCCTAATATTGAGGGTTTTAAAATTTCTGAGAATAAACCCAGTGGTTTGGCGTGCTTTAGAGACAATCAGGGCGCAGTGCTCTGACAGATTAAGACTACTAGAATATGATATGCCCAGATCCTTTATAAACAAGGGCACATTTAAGTCATGACCGTCTATGCTTAGATTAGGCTGACGGTTGTCACGACTCACCATAACGGAGCACTTGTGCCAAGAGAGCGAAACGCACCATGTGCGACACCACTGAGCGAAGGCTTGAAGATCCTTTTTTAAGAGCTCAAGCACGATGTGGCGATCGACCGGTTTATAACGATAGGCAACTTTTAAATCATCCGCGTATATAAACGGCCTACCATACTGAAAATAATCAGGAATATCGTTCACAAAAAGGCAAAATAGAAGCGGGCCGAGTACACTACCCTGCATAACTCCACTCCTCACGTGCGTGGGGTTGGAGATAACGTCGGAAATTTTTACCCGTATTGCGCGATCATTCAAATAGGAGGATATTAAGTTCAGAAGCTTGTTACCTATGCCGATGGAGGTAAGTTTCAGCAGGAGGAGATCCTGGTCAACACGATCAAAAGCCTTCGTGAAGTCGAAATAAACGGTGTAAATTGCAAAACCACGTTCTCTAGATTGTAGCACATGATCAAAGTAAGAGAGCTGGCAGGTGTCACAAGATTTCTTTTCGAGAAACCCATGCTGAGCCGCATTAAGTAGGTTATTCTCTGTTAGGTGACGCATCAGCTTGTCTTTAATCAAGGTCTCTAATATCTTCGAGGCTGCTGGCAGTGTATTTATTGGCGTAAAGTTGTCAAATGACGTAGTTCGGCCGTGTTTGGGTATAGGCAAAATGTGCGATTCCTTCCATAAAATAGGGAAGGTTTCACTTTCAAGAGCAAGATTGAATATCTTATACAGAAGTGACGGAAATATATCATTTGCATCCGCCTTAAGAACGCTGACCGGGACGCCATCTGGTCCAGGACTGTAAGATTGGCGAGAACGCCGAATGGCTACAGTTACGTCCCAGAGGGTAAAAGTTATGTTTTCGAGGACGTTACCGGTCCTAGCCCGGACGTTTGGAAAGGGGGCGACCGAATGTTCACTGGAAGTTCTAGACAAGAAAGCATTGCAGTTATCAGCCGTCAACTTAGCGTCAGCTATAGGGTTTCCAAAAGCGTCTCGAAGTACAGGGTACTGAGTTTTTCTCTGTGCTTTTACTGTCCGTGAAAAGAGTTTTGGAACATTGTACGAAGGGTTTTCGGCAAAGTTAACCTCTTCAGCTAGTCGCTTATCGTCGGAGAGCCTCTTGGCCTGTTCAAAGATTTGCTGGATCAATGGCAGGACGGAAGTGTCATTTAGTCGATGAAAACGACGCGAGAGACTACGCAATCTACGGCGGAAAGATAAAAGGGAGGTAGACTTCATCCTTGACATTAATTATTTTCTTACGAGGAACAAAACGAGAAATGAGTGGACCTAGAACTTGGTAGAATGTATCAGTACAAACATTTACATCCAAACATAGAAAGAAGTTAGTCCAATCGTGGGAATTAAGATGTGTTAGTAATTCCCCCATATTTGCTGATCGGAAATCGTGGAAAAAGCTATATTTTTTAGAAAACGTTTCATCAGCCTCGATTTCAAGTGAAGAAAGAACCATAGCATGGTCTGAACTCCCCAGTGGGTCTAAAGGTGAAACTGACAATGTCTGACAACCTCTGCAGAAGATAAGATCAAGTATGTTTGATCCTCGGGTGGGAAAATCAACTACGTGATCCCACATGCCAGTATCTATGGCCTCAAGCAAGTTTTCGAACTTTGCAGGGCCGGAAGGTGGAAACCAATGAACTTCAGGGAGATTGAAGTCACCTGCAATCAAACAGAACTTCATATTTAGGTCAACTGCGGCATGAAATGCCTGTGAGAGATGGAGATCGTAATCCCCGCTTGCGTTTGGGGGGCGATAGACACAACCGACGAGTAAAGAGTAGTTATCTTTAAGAACTACTCGGAGCCAACAACTCTCTTCTACCACGGTAAATTGTCAATAATCCAACGGCAGAAAGGTAAGTGGCTGCTTAATATAGATGCAGCTTCCTCCGCCATGGCCCTCGTGTCGATCGTTACGAATATAGTCGTACCCTTGAATATTGAGTTCAGATTTGGACACACAGGGTGTTGCCCAAGTCTCTGTAACTATTACAATGTCGGGGCGGTGGATGAAAACCAGTGTCTGGAGCAAAGGCATCTTATTAAGCAGAGATCTGGCATTTAATACGAATAATTTAAGCGCGCACGTTTTTGGTTTCTGAGAAGGGACAGTTAGGCTGTCAGAGTGAATGCCTTCGGCCAAAGAAATGCTCTTTTCACTTGAACTATTCGTCCGTGTCTTATTTGGAGATGTGCCTCGCCATTGGTCCTTCGTGTTTCCAGTTCTATTATTAACTGTCTTATTTTTATTCGCTCCTTCAGTCCGAATTCCGGTTGAAAAAAAAACTTCAGAATGCAGGCCCCGTAGGGTTGCTTTTCGCTGTAGCAGGAGCTGTGCCTGTGCTTCGTTTTCTAAGATGATTTTAAGAGGTCTTGGTCGAGAATTTGATTGGGGTGCTGACAGAGCTTTCCCTATTCTATATGCCTTGAGAATGTGGATGGACTCGCCGTCCGTTAGCATCGTTTTTGCATACAATTGAAGGAGATCCAAGTCGTGTTTAACTCGCTCCTTTGGAATACTTGAAGCTGACTCCGGGACCCCTTTAATGACTACATTATGTTTTCGACTCAAACGAGGGCCCGTTTGTAACTCAGATATTTCAGCTGAGTGAGAACTGGTAACCAATTCACTTGGCCCGGTAGGTCCACATGAACTGGGTGTTGGGCAGGCTAGAGCCAAATCTCTGCACGACTTGTTGTTCTTAGACCTTTTCTTCTTTGGCTTAACGAACTCGCCAACCTCTTCAACATCGCATGTTGGTGCAACGTCTACCAGTGACGTAGCGATGGGCAGTAAAGCCAGATGAGTGCTGATGCTACCCGAACTAAGTACTGCTGGAGTGGCGCAAGGACTAAATGGGGCTCCCTTCGGAAGTAGCGAAGATTCCTCTGGTTTATCGGGTCCAGCTATCGCGATATGTTTTTCAAATATTGAGCTGAGTGCTCATGCTTAGAGAAAATAAGGTCAACTTCAATCGCTGAAAAACGTTTGACCAGAACTGGCGGGTTTTTGCTACGGGAAGACAACCCTTTAACATCAGCGACTTTGAAAGTTAAAGCGGCATGAGTAAAGGAAATAAAATGCAACGCCCAGAGGATTTTACTCTTGGGGACGTTTTTTAAAAGAAAATTGAAACTTCTCTTATGTCGGTCAATTGACCCGGTACTGACGATGTTAATAAAAGGCTCTAGTTTTACGCATTGTTAAGTATTGAGTGAAGGCAACTTTCCCTCTAAAATGGTACCAAGGATCGTGAAGGGAGAACCATATTTAGACATAAAGGAAATAACGTTTTCCAGGGCATCAAGGTCTAATTTCTTCATGCTTAAGGTGGGTTGCTCTAGTTGAAGTTTTACGCGAAGAGGATGTTTGCGTCTAAGCACTGACTGGGGTTTCATATTGATTTTAAAATTAATTTTCAAATCGATAATACGAAAGGAAAATTTTCACTAGCGCCGTTTTGCGGAATAAAAGATGTAATATTTGAAATATTTGTTTTAAGCAAGATACTGCAAGCAAATATCTGCTAGGTTACGAGTTTAAACTGAAAATGGAATTAGCGAAGAGGCTATGCAGGATGAAAAATTATATCAACTGGTATAGCAGTTACTGCAAATTATTCTTCGCTAAAAATAAGGTAAACTTACAAAATGTCAACTTTATTTCCAGAATTAACCTTTGGATTCTGTCCTTTTGACGTAAATCTGCGAGAAATTTATTGAGGCTATGTAGGGTGAAAAAGTTTAAAACTGTATATTTCTCCCTCTTGTCAATTGCAGTAACTGCAGGTGTGTGCAGCTGATAAAGAGGTATAAATACAATAAATTTTCAATAATGAAGCTTATTTTTTCTACAGGAAACGAAGAAATCGGTTTAAAGTTCGAGAATTCACGTATCTTCAAATTTAAACCAACCGCCTTCGACCTTGACCTTGAACCTGTTTGGCAGTTTGTTCCATTTTTCAATCACCCGATGGGAAAAGAATTTGGCCCAAACTTCAAGTTTGGCGTGGTTTCTCTCACGTTTGTATTGGTGACCTCGGAGATTTGTCATGTGTGCCAATTCAAAGAAGTCGGCCATCTGAACAGCACAATCAACGCCACTGACAAATTTGAAGACTGACATCATATCCCCTCTGTATTGCCTATTAGAGAGAGGAAATTTAAAGCCTTTCTTGTCGGCCATCATAGGGTAGGCATTCCAATAAACCGAGGAGTTTTGTCACCATCCATGGAAATTTCTCCACCAGAACTTAGTTATGTTTTATCAAGTGGTGCCACCCACGAACGCAATATTCCAACACCGGCCGGATAAATGTACCAAACTAGCGCCCATAAAAGCTCTCCATCAAAATAACCGAATATTCACATGGTTGCTCCTAAGATACACATAGCTTTCTTTAATATATTTGCACAGTATGACGATGGTTTGAGAGTGGGTGTTATCCACGTACCCAAGTGCTTTAGAACATTTACCTCCTCGAGTTGATGACCACTGAGGAAGTACTGATATTCCAACCTAATCATCCGCCGTTAGATGATTTGGCATTTGTTAAAATGGAGGTTCAGCAGCCACTCATCACGCCATGTTTGAAAGCGATCTACATTTTTTGATGTTTCGCGCATCTTCCGGTTTTTCAATCAAGTTCCAAAACTTCAGATGATCAGTGAACATAACCTTCTCGCATGTCAGAGAAGAAAAGCAGTCGTTCACGTATATCAGAAACAAAATGGAACCCAGAACGCTCCCCTGCAGAACCCCACTGCGAATGATTTCCCATTGAGGCTTGGCGTCTCCAAAAAAAACACGCTGGCGCTGGCCTCTAAGAAAGTCAGCCAACCATTTGAGTAAGTTGTCATTCACGGCAGGTTGACGCAGCTTCAATATCAGACGCCTGTGTGGAACCCTGTTAAAGGCTTCGCTAAATTAAATGAAGACAGCATCGACTGTCAAACACATTTCTAATGCTTTCGTCCAGCTTTCCATGGATGTGAGCAGGATCGTGAGGCAGGATTGACCACATCGACATCCATGTTAATAGGAACGTAACAAGTTTTTCTCTTCAAGATGTCTCATCAGTTCCATTTTGATTATCTTCTCCATCATTTTGCAACAGATACTTGTGAGGCTGATTGGTCGGAAAATGTTTGGTGATGTCCTCTCTCCTCCTTTATAGATGGGGGTTATGTTGGCTATCTTCCACTCGCTAGGCAGTGCCCCCTCCTTCATCGATCTTACGAAGACCTTGGAGAGCGGAGAGGCCAGCTGGTCAGTGTGTTCACGGAGAACATTTGCAGATATACCATCTGGGCCAGGTGATTAAGTGGGCTGTAGCTGTTTCACAGTTTTTCTTACTGTGTCCACTGGAAACGACACCGAGCTTATTTTGTTTGTGGATGTATCAGTACTGTAGTATTCTTCCTCGTCAAAAGGTGGTTACTCTGTATACACGCATATAAAGAAATTCGATAAGTGGCTGGTCTTATTAGATAAATCGGTTTACCTGTTTCTCTGATAGTGTTTGCGACAATCAATGGGTTGCCAATATCGTTTTGCCTTCTTTTCAAGGTCATAATGTGCATAGGAACCAAGTTTATTATTTTTCTCCAGCTTGGACAGTTTGAAAATCATAAACACTTCGCTCGTTCTGATCCTGACATAAATGCCTCAACTGCACGCACGTAATTGCTTTCTGGACATTGGGAATTTTGCTTGTGCTGAAATTCCTCACAAAACGACATCAAATTGGAATTTGTTTATCACCTTATTCGACTTGATTAAACTAGCCTCTACACCAATAAAAACTCACAACCGCTCAATGAACCAAAAGTGCAAAACCCCTTAAAGATCTGAAGTTATCCAGCACCTTTGACTTTTACAAGTGGCTGAGTCGTTCCTGAATATATTTTTTTCTTTTACTGTTTTTTTAAGCGGTTTTGAACGAGTAGGTGCAGTTGTTGCTCATATTTTATCTACTGCGGCGTCGTTTGACTTATATTTGAAATTTGCTCGTCTCCAAGCTTTTGATTTTTGGCCAAAATCTGTGCCCGAAGTCAGGACTCAATGAAATTAGTTGACATTGGATCTCGTATTTTCCATTTTTATCAGGATCAACCTATTAGTGTTTATAGACAGCTAACTCAGCTTCCTTCGGATCCCTTCATAAACCACCTCCTATTGCGTTCAGAAAGCAGTTTCTCGCCAGGAATGTGGGTCAACAACACAAAAGGTAAGGAGAACTACTGGCAAACTAGCGCTTCCAAAGGCTGCATCCTTATTTGCTTCGTTTAAACATTCGATAATGAATTGGGTTCGGAAAAGCGCTTCTTATTGTGCTTAGTAAACTTTTCGCTTGATAATTTAAGTTGTTCGTATAAAACTAATGCATTCTTGTAGAGATCTTGCTGGCATGGGCAACGCAAATGTTCCCGACCCGAACACGCGAGAAAATTATTCACCGCTTCGACCGGGATTCGAAACACCATCCTCTCGAATAGCGACCGATACTCTTGACCACTCGGCCAAGCATACAGACAAAAATATTATTTACTCCAAAAATAATGATCTCTCTTACATTTCTAAACAGTTTTTGGATTCATGTAACAATAATCTATTAGAAATACTCAAGTCACTCTCAGCAGACCGAGAAGCACCAAGCAGCAATATTGAAGAAAGAAGTGCTCTACTGAACTTAACCAAAATTAAGCTAAACAGTGAAGGGCTGGCACACTGTTATTGATTCCGAGGACTCACAACCAGAGGTTGGCGATAAGAAGAAAACCTCGATCTCCTCTCGGTAATAAAAACAGTGCTCATCTAACGTAACAAAATTAAATCGCCAGAACACGATGCAACAGAGCTAAAAAAATATCACCGAGCTAGAATATTATCATCGCAAGGAAACGGTTGATGTCAAAAGACACAATATTAAGAGAAACAAAACGAGAAAAAGAACGAAGTCATAAGAGCAAACCACTGAGTCAATTGAAATACAGATGCACAGAAAGAAAATAAGCGGGGTTTAAATTTTGTCTTGCATTTCCCCTGGTTCGGGAAATCTGGTGCACATAGAATCCGGCTGTACAAAAGTAAATCAGTGATCGACGGTCTAAAAAATCAGCAAACAGTAATCTATAGTATCTCCAACACAACAAAAGAGTGACAGCAGCATGTTCGTTACTTTTACATCAAACTAAAATGGAACATGTCATGGTTACCAGCAAAGTAATGGCGTAAAAGAGGACTGCGACAGACTTGGATGCGACAAACCCAAATTTAGGCTTCCCAGGCACTATTCGAGCAAATCCAGTAATAGAAGAACTTATGGTTTTTAAAAGATCAATAGAAATAAGTCACTTTAAGTCACTTTATTTTGTGGAAGTAGGCTTTCGCCCTTGAGCTTCCTATTCACATGCAAAAATGTCAATAGAATAAACGTTTACAGTAATAAATCTTACAAATGAAAATGTACGGTCATCGATATGCGTGGGCCAGGCGCAAGCTGCCGCTGCTGACACAATCGTCATTTTATGTACAAAAATTTCTCAGAAAATGTGTATCTAGTTTACATTTAAATGTGTCAACAGTTTCTGAAATGACCACCTCGTCAGGGAGTCTGATCCTTGCTCCAACGACCCACTGCGTAAAGGCCTTCCAACGGACGTCCGTGTGGACCAACTTCCTCTGCAGTTTAAAGGGATCACTTGGCAGATTTTCCGTCCCAGCCAATTCGAAGAAGTCAGCAAATTCTAGGGCACGCTCGTGGCCTCTGACAATCTGGTAGGTTTGGATTAGGTCACTGCGTACTTGCCTGTAATTGAGAGAAAACAAATCAATTTCAACCAGTCTATCTTCGTAAGGCAGATGACTAAGATTCTTGACCATCTTCGTAGCCTATGCCTGCACTTGTTCCAGCTGTAGATAATCCTACTTAAACCAGGGATGCCAGGCCTGAACGGCATATTCCAAGTGAGATGGAACAAATACCCCGTAGGTTTTTCAGAAGAGTTCCTTATCAATCTGCACAAATCCACGTCTGAGCGCAAATAAGATGTCTGGAAATCAACCAGCAGTCTCACAGATGAAGACCAATTTGAACACAGAACTAAAGACTGATTCAACATTTACTCACTAAAAGAAAGCAGGGTGCAGAACCCAGTTTTTTTCTTTTAGAGATCATTTTGCCTGGTAGTCTCAGTGGCTAATGGGGAAACGCCAAAAGAAAGGGTAAAACAGGATCTGCTGACATTTCAAAATTTATTCAATGATACGCAAGAAATTGGTGTGATAGTCGAAATCAAAAAGTTCTTTTAATTGGGGCAAAAGTCGTCTTTCGGAGCAAACAGCAGGTAGATCTATTGCTCTCTCGAACGTCCCGACTACGAAAGAGTCATCGTGGAGATTTTTCTCAGCCGGATTACTCTCTCACCGATCGGATGAAAAGGAGGACACTGGTAGCAGAATTGAAAAGACGTAAATACGAGGGGGAACAAAACTTGAAAATTGAAGACAAAAAAATCGTCAAACGGTATGCTCTTATTTATGGGAACATCCGGTGAAATTGACGGCAACCACGCTGGTTAAAAGCCCTACCAAATGCTTGTAGATTTGAACCCATACAGGGAACTGAATATAGCTTGCGAAATATCCAGCAATAATCACCATGTAGAAGAAAGAACCAACAATCTTCAGAAATCGAGGGAACAAAGAAAATGACAATGATGTACACGAAATGGATGAAATCAAACTGGTCATGGACTATTTACGACCTGACTTCATAGCTCTAACTGCAAAATGTTTTAATGAGCAAATCACAGTCACAGAAGTCAGAATAGATGGATTTCAGCTTACTTGCATGGAAAGGAACGGACTAAGGGTGGTGGAATTGCAATCTTCATACGATAGGGCATTGACTTCATTCCGAACGGGCCCTCGACAAATAGGAACTCGTCTTGCGAAATACTTAGTTATAAACTGAAAGCCCCAAACCAACCACACCTCCATAGGGCCGTGGTATATCGACCCCCAGGACAGCGAACGGACATGGACGAAGCACTCATCACAGAGGTAAAGCAAATCTGCCGTAGTAAACACTTATTAATACTTGGAGCTTTAAACGCTCGTGATATCGATTGGGTATAAATGTACTGCTGGCGATTGGAAAATTCTTTCGAACAGAAATTCTTTCAGTTGGTAACTGACGCATTTCTGACCCAACATGTCAAAATGGAGATGCGGTTCCGAAATGGGCAGCAGTCAAGCTGTTTGGATCTTATCATTAGTAGAGACGACAATTGAATCCTTGCATTAAGTTCTTACGTGCCACTTGGACGAAGTGATCATTGTGTTCTTGCTTGGGAATACAGTCATTTTTCTTAACCCAAACGTCGAGCAGTAAGGCCGAGAAATGTATGGAAAGGGGATTATCCCACAATAAAATAATTACTGAACGGGATAAACTGGAGCCCTGCACATGACCCCGGCCAAAACGCTGGCTTGCTCTTCATTATTAACTTTATTCAGCAGTTGGTAGAGAAATTCTTTCCACTTAAAAGGCGATCGTGCGTCTCCAGACCTGAGTGGGTGACATCGGAAATTAAAAGGAATCTCAAGAAGAAATAAGACTGTGGAGAACATAAACTTGTATATTTATATATTTTGAAGGGTTACAGGCATTGCACTTGATGACCCTATTAATTTAAAGTTATCATTGCATGTGTACAGTCAATATAAAATAGTGTACATTTAAAAATGTTTGAGTCAAAGCATAACATTACTTCAAATGCGTTTTCACAACCATAGGCGAAACATTGTGTAAGAAACGTAGAGCCCGAAACATTTTAAAAGGCTGGTTTTAAGTAATCATGTTGTGACAGTCGTCTTTTGTCAAATACAAGGTCATCACGCCTTCTTTTAAAATCAGTAATGCTCTCAGAGGTAACCGTCTCGTTTGCTAACGAGTTCCAAGGTCGTACCACTCGTTGGTTGAAACAAAAATTTCTGAGGTTCAATCGCGTGCGTTCGCTATTAACCTTTGTAACGAACCACAGTTCCGACCGAGTTGTTTGAATGGACTAGTAGCACTTTTCGCGCGGATCCCGGATGGGGATGGAGTGATGGAATGTCGGTGAAGATGCCGGTGCCCCCTTCCACTCTCGAAAGCTGACCCCCATCCCCACGAGTACCATCGCCGCTCATCGTATCGATACCCTCCGTTCAATGTCAGCATCCCCTCGTCCCGACCCTGCAGTTGCCCACAGCATTGCACACCCCACCGGTTATCCAACAGACATGACGTAATTCCCCCCACTCCAAAAGGGATATCGCATCATGTAACGCTCCCTTCTTTATTTTCTATTGTGTCCTTTCATACCTTTATATCCTTCTTAATATTAGAATCCATTTCCAACATTTCTGCCGTTCCTTCTAATGACTGTTGCGTTTGAGTGATCGGCATGGTGCTTAGAGACCATGTTCAATATGCGCATCGTCTAATAACGACTACAGGTGCGTTACTCGCCCGCATGTGTGTGCAAACCTCGAAGTCTTCGGCCGCTACATTGGTGGCAGCGGTGGGATAGAGAGGAGCACACACTTCCACACCTACCAAACTGACCCGCACAGCACTGAGGACAGTGCTGAATTTCAGAGGGAGGCCATGTAACGAACCACAGTTCCGACAGAATTGTTTAAATGGACTAGTAGCACTTTTTGCGCAGATCCTGGATGGGGATGGAGTGATGGAATGTCGGGGAAGATGCCGGTGCCCCCTTCCACTCTCGAACGCTGACCCCCATCCTCACGAATACCGTCGCCGCTCATCGTATCGCTACCCTCCGTTCAATGTCAGCATCCCCTCGTCCCGACCCTGCAGTTGCCCACAGCATTGCACACCCCACCGGTTATCCAACAGACATGACGTAATTCCCCCCACTCCAAAAGGGATATCGCATCATGTAACGCTCCCTTCTTTATTTTCTATTGTGCCCTTTCATACCTTTATATCCTTCTTAAAAGTATAATCCATTTCCAACATTTCTGCCGTTCCTTCTAATGACTGTTGCGTTTGAGTGATCGGCATGGTGCTTAGAGACCATGTTCAATATGCACATCGTCTAATATCGACTACAGGTGCGTTACTCGCCCGTGTGTGTGCAAACCTCGAAGTCTTCGGCCGCTACACCTTGTAAGGATGACCACGCAGATGAGTTGTGCAGGCAAAGTCGAAGAAATCCTCCGATCTCAGGGAGGAATCATGGCCCCGGATAATCCGGAATGTCCAGAGCAGGCTACACAGTAAGTGCCTGTAGGAAAGAGGAAATAAGTCAAGCTTTTTCAATCTGTCTTGGTACGGTAAAGTCTTAAGACCGTCAACCATCTTCGTTGCTCTTCGTTGCACCTGTTCGAGGAGATCAACATCTTTCTTCATCCACGGTATCCAGGCTGGTGTTCCGTAATCTAAATGCGGTCTCACAAAGACACCATAGACTTTACCGAAGAGATCAGGAAGGAATATTTTAAACGCACGTCTGATCCAATGTAGTGTACATGTTGCCTTCTGGACTGCTTTCTTACAGTGTTCTGAGGGCATCAAATTCGCAGTTGTCCACATGCCAGATCTTTGTATGTTTCTAACTCTTTTAATGCAGCGCCATTAATAAAGTACTGGTGTCTCAGAGATACTTTTCGACCGGCGCTTATGTGTAGGATCACGCACTTGGATATATTTAACTTAAGAAACCACCTAGTCGACCAGGTACTTAGTTTGTCAATATTTGATTGTAAACCTTTTGCGTCATCAGTGCAGCTGACTTCAGTCCATATTTTAATGTCATCTGCAAACATGACAGCTTCACAATCTAGGTCATTGAGACAGTCGTTCACGTAGATTAGGCAGAGTAGGGGGCCCAAAACAGAACCCTGTGGAACACCACTTTCTACTTTTGCCCATTCTGAGCTTGAGTTTCCAACAACAACTCTCTGTACTCTGAAAGACCAGAAACTCTTGATCCAATTGAAATGTTTTCCTTGAATTCCTACGTTCCAAATCTTCTGTAAAAGAAGCCCGTGTGGTACACTATCTAAGGCCTTTTTGAAGTCAAAAAATACAACATCTACTGCATGGCCCATATCTGTGGTTTTTGTCCATTTCTTGTGCGTTTAAAGGGCACTTGTGAGACAGGAACGTCCTGGACTGAAGCCGTGTAGGGCATCACATAGGATTTGGTTGTTTTCCAGATAGCGCATTAAATGCCTCTTGATAATACGCTCCATTATTTTACACGCTATGCAAGTTAAACAGACAGGGCTGTAATTTTCACAGTCGAGTCGTGAACCTCCTTAATAGATCGGGGCGATGAATGCGCACTTCCATTCTTCCGGGAGTTTGCTTTCTTCAAAGGACTTTTGGAATATGATGGACTGTGGTACACACATTTCGTTAGCAAGTTCTCTAAGTGCTAATGCAGGAATTCTATCCAGCCCAGGCGACTTGGCAGGCTTTATACGGAGTAATTCGGTTTTGACTCCGGTCGGTGAAAAGTCTAGGTTTAGGTCCTCTGTTGTGGATGAGGAGTAGGTGGTGGAGTAAGAAAAGGGGGTACGCATTGGTTGACATACTGGTTGAATAGCAGAAAAAGTATTAGGCTCTCTGGTGAAGACGGTCTGCAAGAATTTGGAAGTAAGTGATGCTTTCACCTGGTCGTCGGTCTCCAGTTTTCCGTCTGCAGACCTAAGGGCAGGAATCATTTCCTGAATTCTCTTGTACTCCGTATGTAGCCATATAGCATTTTGGGGTGTTCCAACGATTTTTGCAGCATGTTTAGTTCAAACTTCCGCTGCAGCTTAGTAGCCTAATATGCCAGATATCAACAACCCGAAAATGTTTCCGCTCTTAGGAAACAACGAAATCGCTATCAGAATCTTCTGAGAAAAGAAAGATCAGCCTTAGAGTCAGAAATATTCAAAGGCATACCAAGAAATTTGAAAAGGTTTTTTTGCTAACGTAAATAAGGCAAAACGAAATCGGGACTCCATTCCTTGTCTAAAAGACTATCAGGGAAACAGGTTAACTGATAACTCTGATAAGTCCAGCCACTTATCCAATTTTTTTATATCCATTTATACAAAGGAACCACCTTTTGACAAGGAATAATACTACAGTTCTGCCACATCTACAAACAAAAAAGCACGGTGTCATTCCCAATGGACACAGTAAGAAAAACTCTGAAATAACTTCAGCCCACTAAACCACATGGCCCAGATGGTTTATCCGTAAATTTTCTAATGAACTCACTGACCAGCTGGCTTCTCCACTCTCCAAGATATTTCAAAGTTCGATGGAGATGGGGGCTCTGCCTACCGAGTGCAAGATAGCCAACATGTCCTACTTACTATGCCTAGGTGGCAGAAATTCAGACGACTTCGTCAAACGAATATTTTATTCGATTTTCGATGATGCAATTGCCTTGGAGCTAAATTTCCATGGTCGAAATGAAAAGAAAGCTTATGCGGATCGAAAGTGTATGAGCTTATTACAGGTGGGATATAAAATCTCTTTTAAATCTTGATCTATGTAGAAATCTACGTTAAGTGGAATGGCGGCCGCCGCCTTAACCTATATGAATTGGAGGCCGCATTTATTAGGCACCTCAAAAGGTCCCTCGACTCCGCCAGCAAGAGGGCACCAAGGCACGCAGTCGAATTCGCCTTAAATGTTAGTTGATTTACTTTCTTATAACCACACTATCTATTTTTAGACAGCAACCCTGAAATCGCCAACTTCACTCCTATCCCACCTGTTGTCGAAAACCCACCATCCCCATGATTGAACACATCCCAGAAAACCATATTATACATATTCAGAGGACTATTAAATATTTTTGTACAAATATTATTTTGCACGTTTCATAATAAAAATTTTTATAAATTCCCATCAGATATGTGTTTACATTTTCTTTACAAAACGAGGGGAATGATTAAATGCGACTATAGTGGAGTAAACGCGAGCTACATAGGATGGGAAATGATGGTATCGTAGTAGGCAGGCGCAGTAAAGTAATTGGATTGGGCGAGCCGTATAAATTCGTGTTCGATGGGGCGTTGTTCAGAAATTATACGAAGCCCTTTCGCCTATTTCGACAAATGTTGACATGTCGATATTAGCCATATATCAACAATAGATTCAAAATCGATATCGAGTCGATAAACGTATCTCGAAATGTCGATATCAGGGCGATATACTACTGATATAGACATGCTATTAGGGCATAACCCCCATCTATTAAAGGAGGAGAGAGGACATCACCAAACCGTTTCTGACCAGTCAGCCTTGCAAAAATCTGTTGCAAAATGATGCAGAGGATAATCAAAACGGAACTGATGAGGCATATAGAAGAGAATAACTTGCTTATCAAATCTTAACATGGATTTCGAAGTGGTCAATCCTGCCGCATAAACCTGCTCAGATCCATAGAGATTCGGACAAAATCATTATAAATGCATTTAACAGTCGATGTGGTGTACGTTGACTTTATTGAAGCCTTTGGCAGGGTTTCACACAGACCTTCCAACAACTATTTGTTTCTCGCCTTCATGTATTCAAAAGTGAAAGACTCACCTAAAAATTCACATTCAGTTGGAACTGATAGCATTCAAACTCACTTATTAAACAGTTGAGGAGTTTTCCACCTTTACTAGCAAAGTACTCTCAATTATTTCTCAGAAATGGTTTCTTCCCCGATTATTGGAAACTTCCTATTATAATGACCAGTTTTAAAAATCTGGTTCCCGCTCAGGGCTGCTCATAACTACTATCGCGGTGTTTCACTTAAACTAGCTCCCTCTCATCAAAACTTCTCTTTTCGAAAGAAACTTAATTACCAAAACCGACCAACAGTGCACAGCAATCAAAGCATCGGCTATCCCCAACGACGGCAACTACCACGACCGTTCTTGCGAAAACCTGCACATGTCTTTTTCCAGAAACCTACCCACAACTTAATCTTCGTACTGATCATCTGTCTGTAGCAGTTATCTATTTTGATCTTAGTAAGGCATTCGATAGTAATGCCTCATAAACGACTTCTAAGCTAAACTAGAAAGCTATAGAGTTTCGTAGTCCCCTTACTGACTGATAGATCATACCTACAGATCGACAAAAGTTTTAAGTAGGGTCCTCATACTCAAGTGCTACCCGATTGCTAGTGGTGTCCTTCAAGGTACCGTATAAGGTCCTTTGTTGTTCTTACTGTATATACATGAT
>WEDG01012348.1:0-16068 GCA_017591395.1 Schistocephalus solidus | reverse complement strand
AACAAGGGATACGTTAGCTCCAGTATTAACCAGTGTGTCGACCGTGTGGTTGTTGAGTAGCAGCGGAATGGTTAATGCAGAGACAGGACTGGGCTTGTTAAAATGGGGAGAGTTAACGAACGGTGACTTACAGGGTGAGTTTTGTCCGCAATGGCATGCGTGAGGTCCAAACGCTGCGCAGTATTGGCACCTTGGGTTATGGCTGGGGAACCGCACCGGAAGAGTCGTTCTCTTGACAGGTGGTCAGGTATCAGGGAGCCGCGTGGACGTGGAAGTGGGTAGGGTATAACCTTGGTCTCTTGGGGTAAGTTTGCAAAAGTTCGGAGGTAGGTCTTGGCTTTGACTACTGTTATGTCGCCGGCAACGTTGTAGTGCCGTAGCAGGGCTTGTAGGGGGGTGAAGGGTGAAGTGATTCAAAAGCAAGTGATCTCAGAGATCAGAGATGAAGCGTTCAAGGACAACGTCAACCCGATTAGTTGAAGGTAAAAAAGGGAAGGCTTGGCTTGCCAGTTGTACTTACTTGGGTGCAAACTCATCGGCAGGCTGTTGTGTCTGGCGGAGACCGTACAGCCATTCTCCGGCCACCGAGGAGAAACTCCGATTATTGAATAGGAGATCAGGAGGTCCTTTGCTGCATGGAAGGAAGAATGGAGAGAAATTCCGGAAGTCCTTTCCAGCTTGCGGAGGTGGTACAAGCGTAATATGCATCTTTTGTGGTCGGCAGGGACAATGTCAACAAGAAAAGAAGACAACTCGACCAGCTTAGCATTCATGTTTTGTCTAGCATAGAAGGTTTCGAGAGGAAGGAGTGGATTTGCCCGGGAAGCGCTGGGCTGGGAGGGATGATCGGGGTGGTGAAGTGGGGGCAGATAAATTTACTGGGAAGAATAGGGTCCGGCTATTGCTGCCACCATTGTAGCGTCCGGCCGATTTGAAAATAGTGAGGGAGCTGAATTATAGAGTCATGGATAAAATCAGTATTCTTCTTTACGGGAGTATCTCTGTATGTTGCGTTTTCTAAAGAATTAACCATCCCGATATAATACCATCAAAAAGCAGAGAAACGAAGCGAGCAATATAGTTGTCAATATTTGTACTAAGTAGATTTTTGCGAAAAGAACAATAGATATGCAATGGTAGGGTGATCAATACAATAAACGTCATAGAAATGGGAAGCGAAAAAATCGCTTATACGGTTCTGATACACTGAATGTGATAAGGGTTGAAACGATATGATTTCCAATGAACGGAATAATTCAATATACTTCAGTATATATAAGGGAGATAGGCAGAGCCTTTGAAAACCCTTTTTATAGAAATAAGCTAGAGAAAAATGCAAATGTTACATGGCGATAGTAGTTTTAGTATTTTGGTCATTGTTTTCGACTTCAGTTCAGATCAGTGTATTTGAGGAAAATAGGCTTACGCCTTTGAAATCCCTATTTGTTACATAAAAGTAGCAAGAATAAGAAGCAAATTAAAGAAGTAACAGTCAAGTGAATGCAGGCAGGTTTACGTGGTACACTGATATTTTAAATGTTAAGTAGTCACATAGTCTTCATGGTACTGTAACATATGTATGTCAAGCCGATGTTTGAATGTATACACAGACTGGGACATAACAATCGCCTCAGGTAGGTTATTCCACGGTTCCATGACACGGTTGGTGAAAAAATACTTCCTCACATCCAATCTTACTTGGGGCACACTTAGTTTGAATGGATGACCTCGGAGATTTTTTTTAGTGGCAAGTTGGAAAAAAGTCATCACATAGGAGGGCGCAATCCATGCCACGCACGATACGGAAGGTTTGTATCAAGTCTCCGCGCAACTGCCTATAACTCAGAGGATAGAGCTTAAGGTTATTTAGACGAATCTCATATGGCAGTTCAGCTTGACCTCTTACTTATTTTGTGGCTCGCCGCTGCACCCTTTCGAGCATGTTTGTAGTCCTGTTGGGTCCACGGTCGCCAGGCTTGGATCGCATATTCAAGATGTGGCCTTACAAACGTACCAAAGACTTTAGAAAAGCAGTCTTCATCGAAAACTTTAAATGCCCGCTTGATAGCGTACAGTATTGAATTGGCGGATTTAGCTGCCTTGGAACATTGCGTAGAAGGCTTCAGGTTGTCTTTCATCCAAACTCCAAGATCCTTCTGTGTGTGTGCTTCTCGGAGTGGCAAACCGTTCAAATAGTAGGGTCGCATATCAGTTACCTGATTTCGATTTCCCAGACGTAGCAGGGTGCATTTGTTTGAGTTGAAGGACAAGAGCCATTTGCGGGACCACTCGTCCAATCGACGAAGATTTTCTTGGAAATTGTCTGCATCAGCAGCATTGTGGATAACTTTCCAGATTTTTATATCGTCCGCAAACATAGCAAAGTTACAGTGGCTTAATATATGTTCATCAAGTAAAAATTCAACAAGTCTTCTTTTAAACATTTCAACGCTTTCAGCCTGAACAACCGAAGTTGGTAGTTGGCTCCATTCGTCAATCAGCCGTTGGGAAAAGAAGTTGGCCCGCACTTCAAGTAAAGCATGTTTTTTCCATTTGTATTCGTGACCTCGGAGACTTGTCATGTTTGCCAATTCAAAAAAGTCGGCTAACTGAAGAGCAAAATTAACTCCTCTTACCAGTTTGAAGACTAAGATCATACCCCCTCTGTATGGCCTATAAGAGAGAGGAGATATTTAAAGTCTTTATAGTCGGCCCTCATAGGGTAGGCATTCCAATCCACTGACTAGTTCGTTGCCCTCCGTTGAATTTTCTCCAACAGAACGAAGTCATTTTTTATCTAAGTTTTGTTGTAATTTCCGTGAATCCTCCGGTTTTTCTAGCGAGTTCCAGAACTTCATATCGTCAGCAAACATTACCTTCTTGCATGTTAGTCAATCAAGGCGGTGGTTCACGTATATCACAAAGGAAATGGGACCCAGAACGCCCCCTTGCGAAACTCCACTGTAAACGGTTTCCCAGTGAAACTTGGCGTCCCCAATACAAACACGTTGGCGCCTGCCTGTGACTTATCGGATAGACGACGGCGTGTCCAATTTTCTAGCGAGCGTTATTATGCTCCATATACAAAATTGACAGAAGCCTCTGTTGAAACAAAAGGTAGTTTGGGTTTTTGTACGTTACAGCCCTACACCGGAATCGACTGCGCTCACATCTGATTGGAAGTGCTTTGCCCTTCAAATCAACCGCATACGTTTCTACCTCAGTCAAATGAATACGCTCGAACGTCTATAACAGACTATTCTTGACCCTACCAAATATTATCTAGATACATTTATCTCCATTCTGCATAGCTGCTTATTTTTCAATTTTTGCTTATTCTTAACCTTGGAAATCAGTTTTTTACTTAAAAGAAACTCCTCATTTTGAACAGTGCTATTAAAGCATACAACCAAAACAAAGCTTGAGTATTTACTGAAAAGATGAGTTTATTTTAAGTTTTTTCTTGTGTTCTAAGGATTTGACGGTGCCAAAAGTGCCCAATCACTAAACCTTTTTATTGGTATCGAGGCTATTTGGCTGAGTATAAAGACACAGGGATTAAATTTCCTCGAAACCATAACACTCTACCGAACACTGGGGACAGACACCAACGCAGCTACTTGTTGGTTGGAGAACATAAAGGAGATTGGTATTCAACCGGGTGACTTTGGTGACTTCAATGCACCCAGCATACGATGGAAGGATCTGTGGGAGCAGTGCTCAAAGTATTCCTTCGATCACCGTCTGCATATGACAACACTTGAATCTATTCTCACAGAACATGTATTTGTTCAAGCGAGAGCACGTGGAGGAAAACAGGCTAGTTGTTTAGCTCGCCTATTCACTTAAGATACTGACAGGTTAGACGAGGTACACTGCCTACCTCTACTTAGTTAAAGTGATCATGCAGTACTTTCATGAGAGTATGGTTTATATTCTGTACCATCTGGAATAAATGAAACCAGGCCCAATCAACAGTGAACAGACTTTTGCAAAATGAGAGCTGACGCATCTCGAATAGACCGGGATCTTCTCTCCTTCGGGAATTTCACTGAGGACTGGAATATATTTAAGAAGAGGTTTATTTATTTATTGCCAGTTTACAGGGAAGGTTAAAAGTAATATACAGTAGAGGGTCAAGCTGACAATGAAAAAACTCCTGATCACTCTTTCAAGGGTTTTCAGGAGAAAAACTGCAGCTAATTGCTGGATTAGGGTTAAGTACAGGGAAGAGTTGACACAGGTGCACGGTGACGTACTTCTCCTTTCAGTATAATGGATCCGGTTTTCTGCACCAGCAGGTATGTCCGCGAACGGCTTTACGTTGTCGACTGCGGAATAAGCCGATTCAGGTCTGCAGAGCCAACAATATTGCCCTCAGCATGAAGTCTGGCACAGGATTCAGAGCCGAGAACGCCATCAGAACGGAAGAGAGCTTCCACAGAGTCACCCTCCAAATTTTTGGAAAGTGTCCTGAATGTAGAAAACTAGTGACAGCTCTCGTAAAAAAGGGATAGCTTTGCTGAATTTTGATACTTCTGCGTAGCTTATTCCAGACTGCTATTGCGTTTACCGAAAAAAAACTGACAGTATCTAATGGTGCATGACAAAGGAAGATATAAAAATACATCTCGATGACTCGTGTGACGAGAGTGGTCGAGCTGCCTCAGAGATGTAAGGGAGTTACAGGTTCAACTGTGCAAATGTTTAAACAGAAAAACAGTCTGCTAAGCCATAACAGGTCGAGGCTTTTAAGCTCACAGCGCTCTTGGTAGTACAGGTTTCTGTGTTCTGAAGAGAAAGCTCTTTTTGTAAAGAAGTGCTGGACTGATTCTATCTTCTTCCGTTCACCAGCGTGCAGAAGGCTTAAAAGAAATGAGCAGTATTCCGGACTAGGTCTGACATACATTTTAGAACGGCTGATTCAAATATTGACGGTATTAAAATTTCTGAGAATAAACATAGTAATTTGGTGTGCTTTAGAAACAAACAGGTCGCAGTGCTCTGAGAGATTAAGACCCCTAGAATTACGATATGCCCAGATCCTTTATAATTCCGGGCATATTTAGGTCTTCACCGTCTAATCTTAAATGGGGCTGATGGCTGTCGCCAATAACCAAAACGGAGCACTCGTGCAAAGAAAGTGAAAGGCGCCATGTGCGGCACCACTCAGCGAAGGCCAGAAGATCATATTTTAAGAGCCCAAGCCCGATGTTGCGATCAACCAGTTTATAATGACAGGTAACTTTTAAGTCGTCAGCGTACGTAAAGGGCCTACAATACTGAAAACAATCAGGAATATATTGACAAAATGGTGAAATAGAAGCGGGCCGAGCACGCTTCCCTGAATAATTCCACTCATCACATGCGTGGGGTTGGAGATAACATCAGAAATGTAAACCCGTTGTGGATGAGCATTCAACAAGAAGGATATTAAGTTCAGAAGCTTATTGCATATGCCAAAGGAGGCAAACTTCAGCAGGAGGAGATCATGACCAACACGATCAAAAGCCTCTGTGAAATCAAAATAAATGGTGATAATTGCAAAACCACTGTCTCTAGATTGTAGCACGTGATCAAAGAAAGAGAGCTGGCAGGTGTCACAATGTCTTTTTTCAAGAAACCCATGCTGAGCCGCATTAAGTAGGTTATTCTCTGTTAGGTGACGCATCATCTTTTCTTTGATCAAGGTTTCTAAGTTCTTCGAGGCTGCTGACAATGTATTTACTGGCCTAAAGTCGTCAAATGACGTAGGTCAGCCGTGTTTGGGTATAGGCAGAATGTGCGATTCCTTCCATAAAATTTGAGGTTTTGACTTTCAAGAGCAAGATAAAATATCTTATACAGAAAAGACAGAAAGATATCCTTTGCTTCGCCTTTAGAACGCTGACCAGGACGCCATCTGGTCCAGGACTGTAAGATTGACGAGAACGCCGAAGGACTACGGTCACATCCCAGAGGGTAAATGTTATGGTTTCGAGGACGTTACCGGTCCAAACCCGGATTTTAGGAAATAGAGTGACAGAATGTTCACTTAAAGTTCAAGACAAGAAATCATGGAAGCTATCAGCTGCCAGCTTAGTGTCAGTTGTAGGGTTTCCTAAGGCGTCTCGAAGTACAGGGTGCTGTGTTTTTCTCTGCGCTTTTACTGGGCGCGAAAAGAGTTTCGCAAAATTTAACGAAGGGTTTTCGGCAAATTTGACCTCATCAACTATTCATTTTTCGTAAGACAGCTTCTTAGCCTCTTCAAATATTTGTTGGATCAAAGGCAGAACGGAAGTGTCGTTTTATAAATGAAAACGACGGGAGAGTCTAAGCAGTCTAAGGCGGAATGATAAAGGGAGGTAGACTTCATCCTTGACATTAATTATTTCTTTCGGGGAACAACACGAGAAATGAGTGGACCTAGAACTTGGTCTAATGTATCAGTACAAACATTCACATCCAAATTTAGAAAGAAGTAAGTCCAATCGTGGGAATTAAGATGTTTGTAATTCCCCCATATTTTCGCTGTCTGAAACGGAACAGTTAAGCTATCAGAGTGACTGCCTTCGGCCAAATAAATGATTTTTTCACTTAAACTATCTGTCTGTCCCTTATTTTGAGAGTTGCCTCACCATTGTCCTTCGTGTTCTTGATTCTTTTATTAATTGTCTCATTTTCGTTCGCTCTTTCAGCCCGTATTCCGGATGAAAAAAACTTTGGAATGCGGACCCCGTAGGGTTTATTATCTCTATAGCATGAGCTGTGCCTGTGGTTTGTTTTCTAAGATGGTTTTAAGAGGACTTGGTCGGGAATTTCAATCGGCTGTTAACAGAGCCTTCTCTATTCTATATGCCTGGAGAATGTGGATGGACTCGCCGTCCGTTAACAACGTTGTTGTTTACAATTGAAGGAGTTCCAAGTTATGTTTTACTCGCTTCTTTGGAATTACGGAAACTGACTCTGAGACCCCCTTTATGATAACGTTATGTTTTCAACTCAATTGAGCACCTGTTTTCAAATCAGTTCTTTCAACTGAGTGAGTACTGTTAACAGTTCACTTGGTCCGATAGGTCCAGATGAACCGGGTGTTGGGCAGGCTGGAGCTAAATCCTTGTACGACTTCGTCTTCTTAGACATTTTCCTCTTTGGCTTTACAAACTCTCCAATCTCTTCAACATTGTATGTTGGTGCAACGTCCAGCAGCAATGTAGCGTTGGGTTGTAAGGCTAGGGTATTGCTAATTCTGCCTAAGCTTAGTGATGATGGTGTGGAGCAAGGCCTAAAAAGGACACCCTTTTGAAATAGTGAACCGTCCTCGGGTTTACTGGGTTCGGTAAACGCGATGGCTCTTATGTGAGTCGAAGGTAAGCTTGCAGAGGCTATATGTGCATACGCATTTTGCTTTGAGGTAGGTTTTTACGGACAGGAGCTTTTTTAACAGGCGGGAAAGAAATAGATTTTTTTGAGTTATCACTTTCTTGCCTCAGATTGTCTACCTCCTGCTCCATCCTTAAGGATTTCTGTAGGAGACTGAAACAACCCATACAAGTTTTATCTTCTTAAGCTTCATTTACTGAGCATACTAGACTTGTTGCCCGTTTAGCGGGAGGTGAAAAATTAGCAGAATATTAATAGTTGCAATTACTTTCTGTTAGTCTATTAATTCGCTGACCAAAATCCCCTGCCAATATGGCCTAATGGTTAAACGCGTCGATAGTGGGTCCTTAGCGATCTTGCGGTGCATGTGCGAAACTAGGTCGCTGACCAAGTTTTCGCGACAATAAACTTAAGTCACCTGCATTTTGCATACTTATAGAGATACAGAGCAAATGCAATTGATGTTAGAATCACCACAAAATTAACAGAGACTCGGTTAGGATATTCAACAATAAGAATATGAAAATATAAGGACTTGCCTTTGGTTTGAGCCCCTTCCGCAATTGCAAGCAGATGCAGGGAGCACACAGTCGGCGTAAATTTCAGAAATTATCAAAGATCGAGGCTTGCAATTCCAGTTGAGATCAATCCTGAGGGCAGGGAATAATCCTCAGCAGTGTAATTTTTATTTTTTTAAAGCCTCAGAATCCTTACGTCCAAGTCGCAATTTACGAACTCAGGGGAATATTAAGAGAATTCTTTAATAATTTTCCAGCACCGTGTATTCTACACTAAGTTGGACACTAAAAACTCGTAGGCTCGAAGGACTTGAAATTCGAAAGCAATTTCAAACGAATGTAATAATGAATAATGAATGTAATAAAATTCCACTGTCCCTTATCAAAACGTAGGATATCTTACAAACCAAAGTGACTAAAAAGAGATCTAAAAAAATTATTTTCAGGAAAGGAAGGCTTTGGAAGAAATTTTGCCGATCCAGTGAAAATTAAGCCTTGCAAGCAAACAAAATTCAAAGGCACCCGGTTAAAAGCTTGATCTTAAGGCAGACGACTAGATCATGAGACGGATTTGCTCCAGTGAGCAGTTTACAATACCGAATTTCTCTACAGCTTTTAACGAAAAAGTACACGTAACAGGAACCCGATTCCTGTTGTAAGAAACGATAGCAGAAATTAAAAACAAAGCTGAACACTTTTCGCAGTTCTTCCACTTTGTTTCCATCAGAGAAGCTGCTTTTGTTCCATTTAGTTACGAGTCTATGGGAGAACCAGTTATTCAGAATATGCACGTTTGAGAAGAGACCGTCTTTGAAGGACTAGAAAGACGGAAAGCATGCGAATTCCCCCACCCGGGCTGGCAAAACAGCAATCCCTTCTGTGCCAGAAATCTTTGAATACGGGAATTCGTCCAAAGAGACAGGAAAACAGCCCACATTACACCGCATCTTAAAAGCAGTATTCGTGCATTTGCTACAAACTACAGGCCTGTCAGCCTGACGTCAATCTATTGCAAGGTTCTGAAGAAGGTTTTCAAAAAGGAAGAAGTGATTTATTTAGAAAGCCATTACCTCTTATCAAATGCAAAATTCGGCTTTCGCAGGGGAAGACCACATGTTACGAACTTACTTTAAACCGTGCAAAGCTGGAAAAAAGCACTCGATGCAAAAGACACTGTGCATGTGGCCTACATTGATTTCCAGAAGGCCTTCGATAGTGTTCCACACCAGCGTCTACCTTACTTGTTGAGAAAGTTGGGTATTGGAGGCAATCTTCTTACGTGGATCGAGCATTTGCTCGTCGTTTATTACCACGTGGTCTGTGTAGGCGGAGCGCGATCAAAGTGGCTAGTCATCGAGAGTGGAATCCCACAACTTTCAGTGCTAGGACCGATCCTATTTCTCTTGTTCATAAGTGATCGTGTACAGGAATTGGTCTGTGACTTTGCTATGTTTGTGGACGATAAAAAAATCTGGAAAGTCATCCACAATACTGCCGATGGAGACGATTTCCAAGACAATCTTCGTCGTTTGGACGAGTGGTCCCCCAAATGGCTCTTGTACTTCAACTCAAACAAATGTGCCCTGCTACGCCTGGGAACTCGAAATCATGTCACTGATATGCGACCCTACTATTTTAACGGTATGCCACTCTATGTAGCAAAAAACAGAATGATTTCGGCAGTTGAATGACAGTCAACCTGAAGCCTTCTACGCAATGTTGCAATGCAGCTAAATCCGTCAATTCAATGCTGTATGCCATTTAGCGGACATTTAAAGTTTTCGATGAAGACTGCTTTTCTAAAGTCTTTGGTCTGGTTGTAAGGCCACATTTTGAATATGCGATCCAAGCCTGACGAACGTGAATGTGGACACAAATTTGCTTGGGACAAAACCCGCATTGTTGCCTCCTGTCCATCTAAGCAAGGCCGAAACTTTTTAGAGGCCATTTTCTCAGATAACACATGCATCAACCAACACATAGAATTGGACAATGTGTACGGAAACCTGAAAGAAAGCTCGAAGAGGCGAGAGCCAATCCCAAATGGAAATACACCCCCAATGACAACCAATGGTAGGAATGACTTAGCGATATCGATTTTTCCGGAACGTTTTAAATTTTAACTGTTTTTTGCACACTTACCACAAGTCTGACGATTACCTCGGGTACCAGCGTCGAAAATTTACATAATAAAGTTACCTATTGTTTCCCAAAGAACGTATTTGCTTCGAATTAGTAGTATATTTATTCCAGTTTTAACATAATTTATGCTCTACGTAATTAGAATGCGCAACGAGCCGCATGCCTAGGTTTTGATATAGCTTTGTGAAACGAATGGTACTAGCTGTTTCATACAGCTAGATCAAACATAATTCAAAACTATGTTATATAATACAAATATGAAGACTGTAGGATTGCATTGAAAGTTTCTTACCGTTGAACTCTTCCTGCTCCTAATCCTTTTTCACCTTTTTAGCAATCAGTCAACTTAGTCTAATTAGTGTGCAGACCCCACACCGGAATCGACTGTGCTCGCATCTGATTGGAAGTTCTTATCCCTACGAATCGACCGAAGACGTTTCTACCTCTGTCGAATGAATACTCTCAAACGTCAATAACAGACTAATCTTGACTCTAACCATTCTTACCTGATACATTCATCCATTCCATGCATTCCATGCCGCAGTTGACTTAAATTTTAAGTATTGCTTAATTGCAGGTGATTTCAACCTTCCTGACATTCGCTGGTTTCCGGTCCACTCCGGCCCCATAAAGTTTGAGGACTTTCTCGAGGCCGTATATATTGGCATGTGGACCCAGGTTGTTGACTTCCCTTCCCGAGGATCAAGCATAATTGATCTAATCTTCTGCAGAGGTTGCCTACCTTTGAAAGTGTCATCATTAGGCCCACTTGGGAGCTCAGACCATGATATCGTTGTTTCTACACTACAACTCGAAACCGATGAAATGCTTTCCAAATATATAGCTTTTTCTTTGATTTTCGATTAGCGCTTTCGACTGAATTATTGATACATCTTAACTCCCATGACTGTTCTAATTTCTTCATGTGTCAGGATGTGAACACCTGTACCGGTATGCTTTACGAAGTTTTAGATACACTTATTTCTCGTTTTGTTCCCCGTAAGAAATTAATGTCACGGATGAGGTTTATCTCCCTTTATCTTTTCGCCGTAGGTTGCGTAAACTCTCTCGTCGATTCCATTTGCAAAACGTCATTTCCGTTCTGCCCTTGATTCACCGTATTTTTGAGCAGGCCAAGAGGTTTACCGAAGAAAAACGGCTAGCCGAAGAGGTCAAATATGTTGATAACCGTTCGTTAAATGTAGTGAAACTTTTTTCACGCGCAATTAGAACCCATAGTAAAACATGACATCCCGTACTACTGACTCCGTTGGCAATCCTGTAGTTGATGACTAATTGACGGCTGATCGTTTTAACGTTTTCTTGTCCAGAACATTTATTGAAAATTCGACCGCTCCCCTCCGCCCATCAAGGTTTGGACCAGTGCCGTCCTCAAAACCATAACTTTTACCCTCTGGGACGTAACCGTAGCCATTCGACGTTTTCGTCAATATTATAGTCCTGGACCAGATGGCGTACCGATCAGTATTATAAAGGTGGATGCTAATTATATTTTCCCGTTACTTCTATGTAAGATATTTAACCTTGCTCTGGAAAGTGAAACCTTACCCAGTGTGTGGAAGGAATCGCACATTCTACTTATCCCCAAACACGGCCAATCTACGTCATTTGACGATTTTAGGCCAATCAACACACTGTCCGCAGCTTCGAAAATCCTGGAGACCTCGATCAAAGAAAAGATGATGTATCATTTAACTGAGAATAACCTATTGAGTGCAGCCCAGCATGGGTTCCTAAAAACAAGGTCTTGTAACATGTGTCAGCTCTCTTTCTTTGATTATGTTCTACAATCTAGGGATAATGGTTTTGCACTTTACATAGTCTATTTCGATTTCACCAAGGCCATCGATCGTGTTGACCATGCCCTTCTTCTCCTGAAACTCTCCTCTTTCGGTATATGTGGTAAACTTCTGAGCTTGATATCTTCTTACCTGAGCTCTCGTACACAAAATGTTAAGATCTCCAATGCTATCTCAAACTCGGCACGTGTGAGGAGTGGAGTTATTAAGGGTTGTATGCAAGGCCCGCTTTTATTTTGTCTTTTTGTCAATGATGTGCCAGGTTTATTTCGAAATGGTTGGCCCTTTATGTATGCCGACGATTTAAAAGTTGCCTATCGATACAAGCCGGCAGATCGCGACATCGTGCTTGATCTATTAAAAAATGATCTCGAGGCTTTTGCCCAGTGGTGCTGCACATGGCGCCTTTCCCTTTCTTGGCACAAATGTTCCGTTATGGTTATCGGTGACAACCATCAGCCTCATCTTAAGCATAGATGGCCACGATATAAATGTACCTGGCGTTGTTAAGGACTTGGGCACATCATTTTCCACGGTCTCCATTTTTCAGAGCATTGCGCCCTGATTGTCTCCAAAAGCACGCAGAACTGCCGGGTTTATGCTCCGAAATTTTAAAACTATTGATATTAGACTCCGCCTTTATAAAATGTACTTAAGACCTGGCCTGGAATACTGCTCGTTTCTATTTAGCCTTCTGCGCGCTAGCGAACGGAAGAAAATAGAATCGGTCCAGCACTTTTTCACGAAAAGATTTTTTCGTTTGAGCACCGTAATCTGTCGTATCAAGAACGCTGTGGGCTTGTTAACATTGATCCCCTATGGTTTCGCCGAGTACATAATGGACTCTTTTTGCTGTTAAAGCTTTTGAATAGTCGTACATTTAATCCTCTTATCACTGTGAGGCAGCTTGACCATCCTCGGCGCAGCAGTCATCGCAATGTCTTTTTATTTCTTCAATTAGCTCGCACAATTAAGTATCGACGGTTCTTTTCGGTAAACGCCATAGCCATGTGGAATAAATTTCCCCATAATATAAAAATCCAGCGGAGTTATTCTTTGTTTAAGATAAATATTACTAGTTTTTTGCATTCAGAACAGTTTCCAAGAATTCTGGGCACCGACACGGTAGAATCTGTTTTCCTGTTCGACGGAGTGAGCGGCATCTGAACCCGATCCCATGTGTTACCTTGAGGGATATGGAACCGTCTCTGCAGCCTGCACCCGTTGACTTCGTCGGCAGACAGTGAGCAACCGTACATGGATGCTTTCTTGCCTGGGGCAGAATCCCGGTTCCTAGCAAAGACAGAGAGACTGCATACAGTCTGCAATTGTGTTAGCCTTTCCCTGATCTGAATTGCTATCATCCTAACAGGTGGCAGTTTTTCTCCTGAATAACATTAAGATAGGAAAAACACTTATAATGATATATAATCAGGGTTTTTTCACTGCCAGCCTCTACCCACTGAATATTTCATCTGACAATGCCTGTCAACCGGCATTAAATACAATAATTATTAGTATTATTATTATTATTATTATTATTATTATTATTATTATTCTGTTAAACTGCTTTAACTTCAAATTTTGCTATTTCGGAACCTTGGAAAACAGGTTTTTTTACTTAAAACAAACTCTTCATTTCGAACACTGCTTTTTAAGCAAACAAACAAACCAAATCAAAAGTGGTTAATTAAAAGAGGAGTTTGTTTTATGTTTCTTCCTGTGTTATAAGGATTTGACGGCGCCCAAGCAGTGACAAATCAATGAACCTATTTATACTTCTTGGGATGCCTTTTTTTCCAATAAATACATATATGTATATTTTTGAAGGGTTACAGGCATTGCCCTTGATGACCCCATTAATGAAAAGATATCGTTGCATGTGCACTGTCAATATAAAATGGTGTACATTTAAAAAATGTTTTAGTCAAAGCATAACATAACTTTAAATGCCTTTCACAGCTATAGGTGAAACATTGTGGAATAAAAGTAGAGCCTGAAAGATTTCAAAAGGCATGTTTTAAGTTATCATGTTGTCAGAGTCGTCTTTTGTCAAATATTATACCTTCAAGCCTTTTTTAAAAATCAGAAATGCTGTCAGAGGTAACTGTCACGCTTGGTAACGAGTTCCAAGGTCATGCCATTCGTTGGCTGAAAAAAAAACCTTCTGAGGTTCAATCGCGTGCGTTCGCTTTTGACCGTGTAAGGATGACCACGCAGATGAGTTGTACAGGCAAACTCGAATACATCGTCCAATCTCAGTAAGGAATCATGGCCTCGGATAATCCGGAATTTCCAGAGCAGGCTACACCGTAAGTGATGGTAGGAAAGAGGAAATAAGTCAAGCTTTTTCAATCTCTCTTGGTACGGTAAATTCTTAAGATCGTCAACCATCTTCGTTGCTCTCCGTTGCACCTGTTCAAGGAGGTCAACATCTTTCTTCATCCACGGTATCCAGGCTGGTATTCCGTAATCTAAATGCGGTCTCACGAAGACGCCATAGACTTTGCCGAAGAGATCATGGGGAATATTTTAAACGCACGTCTGATCCAATGCAGTGAACATGTCTCCTTCTGGACTGCTTTCTTACAGTGTTCTGAGGGCATCAATTTCGCACTGCCATTAATAAAGTACTGGTGTTTTCAGAGATACATTTCAACTGGCGCTTATGTGTAGGATCACGCTCTTGGATTCATTAAACTTTAGAAGCCGCCTGGCCAACCAGGCACTTAGTTTGTCGATATCCGATTGTAACCCATTTGCGTCATTAGCGCAGCTGACTTTAGTCTATATTTTTATGTCATCTGCAAACATGACAGCTTCACAATCTAGGTCACTGAGACAGTCTTTCACGTAGATTAAGAAACGTTGGGGGCCCAAAACAGAACCCTGTGTAACAACACTTTCTACGTTTGCCCATTCCGAACCAGAGTTTCAAACAACAACTATCTGTACTCTGAAAGACAAGAAAATCTTGAGTTAATTGAAAAGTATTCCTCAAATTCCTACGTTTAAAATCTTCTGTAAAAGAAGCCCATGTGGTAGACTATCAAAGGCCTTCTTGAAGTCAAAAATACAACATCTACTGGATGACCCTTATCTGTGGCCTTTGTTCATTTCTCGTGCGACTGAAGGGCACTCGTGAGATAGGAACGTCCTGGACGGAAGCCGTGTTGGGCATCGCATAGGATTCTGTTGTTTTCCAAATAGCGCATTCAATGCCTCTTGATAATATGCTCCAATATTTACACGCTGTGCAAATCAAACTGACAGGGCAGTTATTTGCACATTCCAGTCGTGAAACTCCTTTATAGATCGGAGCGATGAATTTACACTTCCATTCTTTCTGGGATATGATGGACAGTGGTACACACCGTTTGTTAGCAAGTTCTCTTAGTACTAAGGCAGAAATTCTTTCCGGCAAAGGCAACTTGGCTGGCTTTATACGGAGTAATTCGGTTCTAACAATGTTTGGTGAAAATTCTAGGTCTAGGTCCTCTGTTTTGGATGATGAGCAGGTGGAGAAGGAAGGGAAAGGTGGGTACACATTGGTTGACAAACTGGTGGAATTGCAGCAAAATTATCAGGCTCTCGGGTGAAGACGGTCTGAAAGAATTTTTAAAGAAAGGATGCTTTAACCTGGTCGTCGGTCTCCAGTTTTTCGTCTGCAGACCTAAGGGCAGGAATCATTTCCTGAATTCTCTTTGTACTCCATCTGTAGCAATGAAGCATTTTGGGGTGTTACAACGATTTTTGCAGTAGATTTAGTTCAAAATTCCTCCGCAGCTTAGTAGCCTCACATTTACAAACGTTGCGTTGCTGCTTATATTCCCGTAAGTGAGCATCGGAGCCGGTTTGCCTGTAAGGCCTTCAGAAGCGATTTCTTTTTTGAAAGAGGCCTGCAAGTTTGAGTTAATCCAGTTTGGGCGGTTTGTAGTTGTCTTTCTCCTGAAAGGACAGCTAAGGTAAAAAATCATTGTTAATAACGAGCTCAGTGTCGTCCAATCTTTATTGGTTCCACCATGTAGTTCTGTTTCCCAGGATATCTCTGACATTTAATAATAATAATAATAATAATAATAATAGCTGTATTTAATGCCAGTTTATAGGCATTGTCAGGTAAAATATTCAGTGGGAATCAGGCTGGCAGTGAAAAAACTCCTGAATATATATCATTATAAGTGTTTTTCCTATCTTTATGTTATTCAGGAGAAAATACTGCCACC
>WEDG01012346.1:0-39578 GCA_017591395.1 Schistocephalus solidus | reverse complement strand
CCGAATGTATAGGGTATTGTAAAAAGCATTCTTAAGAATGAGCAAAAGAACCACCACTCTAATGAAATACATAGGGCTTACATTTCAGGTCAGATCAGACGCAAAATTGCGTAATTCGCACGTACACCATTGTAGTATATATACATCCTACCATACGTCCCATCAAGTTGATCAGGTAAAAAAGGACCGACATCTAAAATAATGCAGCTTTTTGTTTATTAATTACAATTTATTAGTTAAAAAATAATTTATTTTATTGAAAACCATCAAATGAGAAAAACAATTTTATGACAGGTCAATTATTTAAGACCTTATCTAACGGACAACAGTGAAGAAAAATATGAAACAAGAAAAGAAAAATTAAAACATATGAGTATTTTATTGATTTTCCTTTAGTGTGCAATACTGCTTTGTGTTGCTAGGACATAGAAACTATTAAGTTGTCGACAGTGTTTTGATCTATGAAGTCATTCAGCCCAAAATCCATTTTTTTCTCCATTGCAATGTATTTCTTGACCTTTTCACACTTTATTTTGCTTAATGCAAGGATATTTTCAATGATGTTTAGATCCAGGCTGTTTACAGGAATAAAAATGGCTTGGAGACCGCAGGTGAAAAGGCTGGTTGTGGTTCAAAAAGCTTGATTATAGGGGTATGCTTACATTTAATTTTACCTTATTTGATAGACGAACATAAGCAAAACCGTGCAAAATAATAATGTACATTCTTCGTCACTGAATGCCCTTATAATTAAAGGCATCCTTAAAATAGGTCAATTAACACATTGCTATTTATGGTCTCTTTTGTCGACTGCCAGATCGGCTACTCTCAGAATTTGATTGCCATCGAAACCATCAGTAGTCGTCAATTCTTGAAAGTTGCTGTTAATACCGTTTGTTCGTGCGGGAAATTCTTCACACACATGAAATCCTGGGTTGACTTTGGAGGCTTGACTAAAATAAGACTTCCTCACAAAAGTTAATGCTGTTTAAAATGAAAGTCTGTGATAAATATACTCTTTAGCAAATAAAAAACGTTCTCTAATACGTTTCCCACATAAAATGGCTTTATCATTACATTCTGCTGATGAAAAGCCGAATTCGTGTATTCTTCTTCTAATTAAGCTCCAAGAGAAATGTGACAAATCTTCCCTCTGGATAGTCCTAAGCGGCATCTAATGGTATTTTTTAAGTGTTTGCAGAATAAAATCCTCATACTGTTTGCTTGTGGACCGTTTTTTTCCACCGTGCTTAATTTAAGGAACCTATCTATCGTTTTTTATTCTTAAAAGTGTGGTCTTACGTATATTTAAAAATATTAGCTAATGAATCACACAGCAACTCTTTAGCTTTCAATTTCCGTAACCGTTTGAAATCGTTTTCCGACCGGAAATGCTTCGATGGCGTGGCAAAGAAAAGTGAAAAAATGTTACCACTTGTGGTATAAATATGAGCTGATGATCGATATGCGGTCAAACTAAGGTAGTAACGGGTTTCATGACAAAAAACTCAGAAATTAGCGAAATATATTTTATAACGTTGAATTCGTTCCTTATTTTTCAAAAAACTTCCGATTTTCTTAAGCTGCCTTCGCCTGACTTTCCTTCATTCAAGATCAGATTTTGCGGTTGCATAATGGATTAAATTGAATAATTTCTTCATAAATTGGATTATTCCTTTATAGCACTTTGCATAAAAACTGTGGACGTTGCTCTTTGACTTTAAATAGCATAGAAAATTTCCTGAATGTCAGTTAACCTCCGAATTCGTGCAATTATTGTATGCTATCCTTTAATAAACCATAGTAAACATAAATAGTTCTTCAAATAAAAATATTCTTAGATTGAATTTACTAAAAAACCAATAATAACGAAACAAATTGTAAGTTTAACTGCTCAATCAATTTCTGATCAAATATTGCATTATTTATGTCACCAACTGCAGTTGCAGTAGTATTTTTAAAAGAGAAATAACTTACATTATAAATAAAAATTAGATTTAAAAGTCCTTGAGTTCGTTAGCAAAAGGGCCGCAACATTAGGTCATTTTATATTTTTTTGATGAAGATAGAGACAGAAAACAATAATAGCGCTTCTGAGAAATGCAAATGAGAAAAATCGATTTTTTTAATGAAAATAATTGAATAGTCAATACTGTACTCCATTTTGGAAACCAAGTTAATCCCTACTGTCCGAAAAACTGACTTGCTAAGTAGTTAAGCAACTATTAAAGGCCATTGGGCTAAGAGCTTATTTAATCAGACTTTAACCTAAAATTTTAATAAACACATCGTTTTCTTTAAGAGTTATAAATTTATGTTTCATTATAACCTTCATGTAAAGTATTTGCAGCATTGAGGACTAGTTCAAAAATATTCTTTTTATCAACAACTGTTGTTTTTGCTAGAAGGTTTTGCCTTCGTCTTAAAATCTGAAACCAATTGTTATCTTTTATGAAATCAGTTGGGCTTGAAATTTGTCGCTTGGAGATCATTCGGCCATTCCCGAAGTTAATATTTCTCTTTTTATATTCTAGCATATTGGGGATTCGCCTTCATGATTTGTAAACTTAATATATTTTCAAACTTATTTTTGAACATTTTTACTGGAGTCCGGCGTATTTGATGAATTATTCTAGTAAGATTTTATACTGCAGTGCTCGAACAGGACTTTTCGCTGAGAGACATAATTGGGCTTTTAAAAAGATGATGAAAAATTAAATATTTTACCTTTTTATAAGATGCAGTCAAGTCAATGCCTATGCGGCTTGTAAAATGTTTATCACATATTTTAGATAACTGAAACTGATAAAATCGTAATGTGACCTATCGTACACACTTTTTCTACATTTGTGAATACTCTATTTGTAACCATAGCTATACAACTTGCTTTAATTCTTTTCTGGTATTTGTTATTTTTAAATTTGAATAAACAGCTAATTTTTGCTCTTAAATCTCGTACTTCTTATAAATGACAAAATATGCACTCCTGAGGTCATAGGATTCAAAAATTATAAAAACTTGCCTAACATAAATTAAGAACCCTTTTTGGAACTGATCCACTTCATGTAGTATGCGAATGAATATATGAGTACGATATTCCGAAGAAATTATAAACAGGTCAGTAAAGCGAACATTCGCTATGGTTTAAGACGTTTAGTATTTGTGCGTCATAACCAGAAGCAACGTTTTTTCAGCAGTATCGCTTGCACTATCACGCATTTAAATAAACAGAACACATACTGTTAGCAAATATGTGTAAGAATGAGCTTGGTCGTATTGTCGCATCTGGAAAGCCTATCTGTGCCTTAAGATGGTTGGGGCGATACCGCATAATGATTCGCAACCCGTAAACACTTTTTCGCATCGGGTTGTTTAAAAATCACGCATAAATGGTTTCCCACATGGATTCCGTTCATAACTTGAATCCAATCGTTGCAAAATCTTAAGATTTTTCAATTACTCGACATCTTTCGCGTTCTTATCTGCGTTCTTCAGTCATGATCGACTTATTTTGGATTTTGCTTTTTAAGGTTTAACAAATATATCTTTTATACTTTCTTGTAATACGTACACTAAGTGTTATGTTTTGTTGCCTCCATCAGGTAAAATGAGATATCACGCATTGTGATAACAGCTAGAAATTATTGCTTCAACATATATATATTTTACGGTTTGCTTTACGAAAAAGCGTTGAGTCAAAAATAAACCTGCCTGGCCAATATTTAATTTGGGCTTAATTTGAAGCAAATGCTTATATCAAGACCGTTTCTTACCAGCATGTACAAGAACAGTGCACCAGTTTCCAAAGAAAATGAAACACATTATTTGAATACAAATTTGCAACATAATAGGCATTCAATTAGACAATGGCCATACCTTACTTTCATGCGTCAGTTAAATTAAGAGAACTAAATATTTTACATTACCAATAGCATTAAAATTTGAATAGATCATCTAAAAAGGTGATCAAGTTACGTCAGTGGTGCCGTTGATTTCGATATTTTTTTAGATTGCAGCAATGTTAAGTTTTGTTTGTTTCTTTTTACAATTTACATTTGTTGAGAGAAGTGACAGCATCAAAGGTTTTAGTGATGAAGAAACATTTAAGGAAGTCTCATGCTTAAACTTTAAAAAACTACGCTTGCTTCAACGTTTCACTGGTGTTTGCTTTCCTGAACCTTTCAGGTTTTGATTATTCTTTAAATGGAAAAACAAGCACCAATTTCATCTGTGGCTTTGCTTTTAAAAATTGTTATTCAGAATCAGCAACGGTACAATTTTTTCACAATTCTGAGCGTTGTTAGTTTATCCAAAGCAATCGTAGCTGATTTGGAAGCTTTGGTAGTTTGCATACATCAATTAAAATGAATTTCACTTTTCGAGACATGTAACTAAACAGAAACATATTGCCTTTATTGCCCATTATAAAAAGTCGTTCATAAGGCATGGACAAGATAAAATATGAAGGAAAGCATATTTTTGTTAAGAAGTCACACTTTTAAATACAGATTTTTATCTAGCATTGAGTTTTGTTTTTAAAAAGTTAGTTTTAAGTCATATAAATTATCATGTCATAATGTGGGTGAACGTACTATGTTCGTTTTAGGGTCAACAATAATTGCTGCCTCACCAGTTTTTCCATGGTTATGCCTATAATATAGTTTTTTAAAGCATAATTTAATTTAGCTGCATTTATCTTGCCAGCACCTCACACAATTAAATAGATCCGACAACAACACAAAGATAAGAAAACCATAAAATGGGCGTGGCCACACTAATGAACACCCTTAAACTTCTCGTCCAAGTGAACAGTTCATGATCTGGTTCCGATTTATTACGCACCATGTTGCACGAAGGAACCAAAATTTCATACAGAACTTGAAATGTTTACATATTTGCAAGTGAAATTCTGCCAGTATATTTGACATTGTTCAATATTACAGCATGTTTTTCGCACAAGTTAAGTGATCTTATGCTGCTTTTGTTGTAAATGAATAGAATCATAATTATCGTAGGCTATTTTTATTTCTAGGCGAAAGATTGTGAAAAGGATTTTGGTCGGCTTTCTTTAAAACAATGTATCTTGCATGCGAATACAATGTAAAAGACTTATTTTTCTACCTCAATTTTCATAAAATGTATGCGGGGACACAAAGACGACGGATGCTTTTAGATACTGCTTTTACTGTTTCGCTATTCGAATTGTACTGGATTCACATATAAGCGACCATTGGAGTTTGTGATTTGAAGTACTGTCGTTATGGGAGAAATAAGATTGAACCTCTCATCTTTATTGCATACGAAGATTGTGGATACACAGCCAATATTGTCTTATCTTGTGATTATGAATTTTCGATGTTTGTAACCAGGTTTAACGGGTTGGTTTAGGATATTGCACCGGATCGTAGGATTGCGTACAAAGCAAAAACGCCCTTAATGACCACTGAAAGTATGGAGGTGACGAAAAGGCTTTGCAAGCTCGCGTAGTTGATCCACTACAATTGAGGCTTGCGAAACCTGTTTTCTGCGCTATTTGCCAGTATTCGTTTGGGCTTTGGAGATTGGTGCACAGGTTTGTAAGACAATGCAGCACTGCTGCGGTTAATAGACAAGCGTTTCCTGATCAAAAAATGGCTCAACTAATAGATATGCGGATCCTCCGAATGATCTTTTATTGCCTTATAGAAGACCATCCGTACAGAACTTTACATTGAAAGTAAGCTACGCAGATGCTCTACAATAATTGTTTAAATTTGCTTGTTTCAAAAGGCTTTTATCTGTCTCAGCATATCGCTTAAACCGCATTTGGGTCGTTGATATTCGGGTGTTTTTTTTCACAACTTTTTTTGTTCTGAAGTCAGCTGAGTCTTGAGTTATTTTACTTTAATTGCGTGATATTCATTTGCTGTTCATATCATGGGCTTGTATAAGAGTGCAGCCATGCCACAGACCAGTAAAGCGCTAGAACGTATACTCACGTGAAAATGAAAGGAATGTGTTTAACGTAATAACGGCAAGTGCCATTGCTGCTGGCAACATTGTCATTGTAATTTGGCGTTGGTTGATGCAGCATCACTTGAAACTCCATGTAGACTCTCGGTCCAATCATTTAGCAACATGTTACAGAATGATTCAAATTTTGTTGCATGTCCGCTGTTATACGTTTACTATACATTCTTCGCTGAAAATTCTGCTAATGACTGCACTCGTCAGTTGACTGCTAGAATGGTGGCTACTATGAGAATGAATAGGATGGGAGAGAGTTCATCACTCTTTTTTCCCCAATTTTGTCAGCGTGAGTACTTCCAGGCCTGCTTCTTATTCTATGGGTCACAAAATCATCCACAGTGAGTTTATTTCACCACCAGCACCACTCAATTCACAAATCCAAAATTTGACACGAGTTGATAAATCCATCGGGATTTACTGGGTTAAAGGTTTGTGTTCAATCAACACAAATAGCCTAGACGCTCGTCGGTATCTTTTGCTATCGTTATTTTGTGTGGTTTTGGGAAAAATCTCCTTCGTGGTTTAGTACTGTGTCCGAAAAATTAACTGTTTTTGCAGGAGTCATGGACCAAATGTGTTTTGGACGTTTGAGGAAAGCATTGGCAAATATCGTACGATTAATTCTGAAAAGGATTTTCCCAGAAAGTTGGCACAAATGTAATGGTTAATTTAACGTTTGCACAGCTTGAAAATAGTTGCAAATTTAAGGTGTTGGGGTTTCTCATTGGCGCTACCTTTCCCAGCAAAGGGCATGAACTTTTTGCCAATAAAGGGTCAACGTATTTTAAAATGTCGAATAGAATGGAATTGGCACTATGTGACAAACGAGGTCCTCATAATGCTTGGTTCAGTTACCAATTAATCTTTACCACACAACGTTTTGGTTAGGTTTTTCCGTAATACCTGTCTCTTTTGTCAACTTAACGTGCATCCGTGTTAGTGTTCATCGGGAATTTTTCACCCATCATCGCCGAAATATTTAGTCCACCAAAAGTGTAAATTCTTTTGTCTCAACTCTTTAAAAACGTTTCTCTGACTTAGAGTTTGTTATCACAGTCGTCATCACGCGCCAATGCAGTCTTGGTCAAGGCTAAGGCTGTCTTCGATCTTAAGAGTAAGCTCTTTTTTCCATCATTACAGGCTTCTTCAGCATTTCCACCGGTGTCATCCTGTAAATGTTAAGCTGACCCTTAGTTTTACCGTTATAATAAACTCTTTTCTAATGGAAGTCACCATATGACTTTCCAGGAATGGGCAGATCACAGTGTGCCTTCTTGCAAAATGCTTTAGCTGTTCTTCTTATGAGACAAATAGAATCAATCAGGTCATGGAATGCACGTTAATTAAATGTTGTTTTTACTGCTCTATATGCATAAATTGGGCTATCATTTGTAGCAGGTTCGCAATGATGCTTCAAAGTTTTGCCTTCAAGAAACATTTAATTAAATAACTGCATCATTTTCCAGGTTCCTTTTTCTAACTTTTTACCAATTTTTTCTTCATTTTACCGCAGTGAGATCACTCAGAAGAAAACCGCGTCAATGCCCTTATAAAAAGAAGTTTCTTATCCGCAACTGGTGGCTTAATGGTTGACGCTAATGCCACTACCAGCATCTGTGCTACCACGGATGCTTCTTATTTTGCTCATGGTAGTCATGCCTACATTGGAGAACGTTGGTTCCCTTTGCGACGTTCCCGTAACGGCAAATTTGAGCTGTTAATTATGCTGTTAACCAAAACTTTCTGACCAGATCACACGGACATATGCTTTCTAAAACTATAAATTGGGGCAGGATTCACAGTCAAATATCAAAGCAAACATTTTTTGTCGTGCAGACTCCGCAGGCAAACGCTTTCACTTGCATAATCAAGGTCTTTCCGTTTACGGGCGAGACTTAAAGCACAGGACTACCTCAAACATAAACGTGTTGTGTTTAGCGGCCATTAAGCAATAATAACTAGCCATGTCATGAACCTCCTGCTTGCACCCTTTAAATTGCTGGGTATCACTAGGATCCGCAAAATGACCTCATCTTTCTACCCATGTAACTTTGCAGAAGAAGGAGCCTCAACAGAAAACAGAGAAAACGTTGATGGCCATTAAAGGTTAAGTAGCATCAAAAGCCTGCCACGGTTAAACAAGCCTTTGCGTAAGCTCGGAGTAAATTCCTATTATACGGTTATTTTTATCGTACACAGCTTCATTACTGAGTCATAAACCCGTTGTCTTGTTGTCTGTGATGTGACCTTGTAAATGTGCGGTAGGGTTGCATACTTGGCACGGCTACTAAGCTAAGATTTACCAAACCCTGCTCCCTTAAATTCATCACTATTTTGAAAATAAAATTATAACTTTGCACCTCGCAATTGTCTGCTAAAAAAATTAATGGGTCAAACGAATCCCTAAACAGCATGACATAACGTAGTTTAACCACACTATATACCTCTGTTCTGTGTGTGATCTATCTCATGGATTGAGAGGATCAGTTTTTGACAAATAAAACCGTGAAAATTATTTTATTCTCCTAGTCTGAAAAAGAAAATGCTCCATATGCACCCAGAATATATTTATAAATAATTTGTCTGTGAAACTGCTAACGCGCATCGGAGAAATCTATGTAACTTCGGATTCTGATGTTTCCCAAATTAAAAGCTATCTTGGCTTAGTTTGCAAATACGTGCGTGTTGTTGTTTTGAAAAGAGAGTTTTGCCCAACGAAACTCGTCACAATTCCAACTGTCGTTTAATCTCGATGAAAGTGAGAGGAAGCAATGTGCACGAAAGCAGGCTTTATTTAAAATCAAGACATTTTATGGATAAAAAATAAGATTTGAAAATATGTTTGCAAATCATTGAAGCCTTGAGGAGATTTGAACCTACGCCAGAAAGGGGAATTTTTTTAGTACAGCCAATGATCTAACCATCTGACTAACGAGACCTCACCGGGAGCCGTCAGTTTAAATAAATTTCGGGTCAAGTTACTCTCCCAGCCTACTGCAAAATTAATGGAATCCACCAATTCTGATACAGTAAGCTGACTGCCCAAGCAGGATTTCCTTAACATTTAATCTAGAATCCACTTGATGGCTACTAGGCAAAGTTAATTAGTAGAGGATTTTGGCAGATTTCAATTAATGTTTTGTAATTTAACTCTTGGCTTCAGATGGGTCTTCGTAGCTGAATTTGCTAGACCTTTGGCTGTACAAAGCCTTACACTTGCTGACGTGGGTTTAATTCCCACTGAGGCAGCTAAGATTTCCACAAGTGGGTCAAACGAATTATTCAAATCTTGCAAAATCCTTTAATAAATATGCGTGCTTTGATGACCGAAAACGCAGGATTAATGTTAAGTGGCAATCCTTTATTTACGCCTCATGATATTTTATTGCCCTCGTGGATATTTTTATGTGATACCGCGAATTGGCTCCCATTAAACAGCTGTTTTAAAACGAAAAACTTTGAAATATGAAATATTTTTATATGCGATTTTTGCCCTTTATGCATAATTGCGAAACGGAACTGGTAGAAGATTAGATATTTTCTAAATATCGTCATAGTAACAGTTGATGTAGTGGGTTAAAAAATGTCGAATTTAAAATTTGAGGGGCTTTAAACAAACATGTAAGTAATCAGCATGAATAATTTTATTCGTCTTTACACTAAACTTATGATCATATTTTTATTGATCTTACTAACAGAGAACATATGATAATTTCCTCCGTGAAGATATTTTGGGAAAAACGACGCAGTAAACTGAATTACACCAGTTTTTTTAAGTAAGAAACGACTAAGTGGCCAATTTATTCCTGGTATTCATACAGTGATGAGAACAAACATTTTTTTCTAAGCATGCAAACTCGATCTAGGGGGTCATATTACGAATTTATGTTCCAAAATTACCCACTGCATCGACGGTAAAAGTTAAGAATTATAGATAATCTATTATTTGAATAGCAATTAAAATTCAAAGTGTGGATAATCTGGCGGTCGAATGTGGACACCATAAATAGCGAAATGTGTCTTTTTACCGCAAAGATGACCTCGGATATAAAAAAACATCGATAGAAGAAGAATATTTACCTTAATTTAAGGGTAAGTGTACCAGTTCATCGTTCCACACAGGTGTGAATTTGTTTGGCATTTTTGACTCATCAAACTTTCAGAAAGAAATGGAATCTTATTAAGTGGTCTTCATTCTATTCATTTAAACGGTCTGGTAACCTATCATACCGGAAATGTTATGGAGTTATCTAAAAAATGTGTGTGAAGGTAAATAGTTCTCTTATCATATAAAGAAAATGTTTAATCTTTTGCAGGATGATCACATGGAATATACCAATACAAATAGCCTAACAGGATTTATTCTTTTTTCCGTGTAAAACAGTATGCAACGTACTGATCATTTGTAGTTTTTGTTATTTTGCGTTATTTTCCTATCTGAGGCGCACTTTTTTCCGATCTTTATTAAGATTTAAATCTTATGTTAGTGATTTTCAATACAGCTCTCACCTCAAATTGGAGTTAAAGTGAAAGCTAATTATTTTATGTTAGAAAATAATCTTTTCAAGACCAGCTTTGTCTTTTTGTCTTCAGATAGCTCTTTCCTTTACTGCTGCAATGCTTTGGGGAATTCATTGTGGGCTGACGATGGGCAACGGAATATTTTTTTGAAATGTTCCAGATTGTACGTGATAGGTGAATGACTGTGCGTGGATAAGCTGCTCTGAGTTTATAATCTTAAAACAGCGATCCAAAATAATCATACAATATAAAATAGGTCCAATAAAAAGAACACTGACTTAGTTAAACTGTTTACAATAAAATTGTGAATAATTTTCAGGTTAGTCAAAACCATGTCACATTTTTCCTTTTTACATCGACATAATCTCGAAAAAATGGAAATTAAGCTATATCTATCTAAACGCTGTATAAATGCGTATCTTATTTAGGAAACTTTTTAATTCCTCAAACACTTATTTATTGATGGCTTTAGCTTTGGACGATTAGCTTTTCGTATCGATATTCTTAAATTTTTGGTCAATCTAATATTCTGCCTGAAGCTACCAATTACATTAGTAAGAATGAAAAAAACACTCAATAATTTGGTTAATTTGTTCAAATAATTAACTGATTTTTAAGGTTTATACAAACCCATAATAAAGAATTTTGTATTTATTATCAAGCCATTTGAAATGTTGAAAAACGTTCAATCATTCAGCACATGGTACTTAAATATCAGAAATACCTTGAAACGATATTTGATGGAAGGATACTTTGCGATTTAAACGGTATGAAATGTTAAAGATTGTACATTTTATGGTTTTTTAAAATTTCTTATTTTCTGACCAGCCTGTCAGCATGCGATTTTATAGCAATGTTTTCTGGCTTTACAGTTTTATCGGCAAAATCGATCACAAACCTGTTAACTTTATTAAAATGTCTGATAACAAATCGAAAAATTAAACATTTGGCTACTCTAATGAAACCATGCTGGAATATATACTCAAACTGGAGGATTTTTCGTTAGTAGTTCAATAAGACGGGCACGTACTTTGAGGAATATGTAGGTTCAAAAATAACCCATCGACTGTTTTTCAAATGTTTTTTTTTAAATTTAAATGAATTGTTATCTTGCGTTTTTGAGGACAGGCTTCATGAACATATTCAACTGTATTGCACTATGATACAGCGACTATTGAAGTTTTTCGAATTTTCAATTTTTCAATTTCAATTTTCGAATTTTCAATTTTTAATTTTAAACAACACAAAATTTTTATATAATTTATATTTTTAAATTTTCCAATTCGCTTGAGGCTGTTCATTATTATTGCAATGTTATTGTAGATTTTTTGAAGCTTTTTGCTTGTTATTAACAGGCAGTCATAACTTTATATAATTATCACGGAATAGATCGCACATTATTTATATATATATATATATATATATATATATATATATATATATATTCAAACAGGAATAGGAACACACCGATCTTTTGACTTCCTGAAGCAACTAAACTCCGTATGGTCACAAACAGGCAACAGAAAGGAGAGGCAACAGAAAATGCGGGTAAATTGATATTACCAGCGATAGATAATGACACTGATGTACTTCAATTCGATAAAGTGCTTGTGACTAACTGTGCCGTACTAGAGCGGATGTTTTGGTTTCCAGCCCCAGCTGGTAGTCAAGGTAATGACTGACTTAATAAAGGCAGAAAAGCCTATTACTAAACTGAATCAATCAACCTGTATTTTCTGTTGTCTCTTCTCTCTGTATTTATAGGTTAACGGTCATAAATTTGCTGAAACAGGCCATTGACACGTCTATTAATGTGTTGCCCGGTCATCTTTTCGTTTGCAATTTTAATCTGTTTGCACAACAATTTGCAGTTAATATGTTATTGTTTTCAAAATTATACCTTCGCTGTGCATGAAAATATTTATATTTGCAATATTGAATGGTAGTATCATGGTATTTTCGCATGTCGCTTCTATATTAAGGACGGTTTATATTTTTCCTACTGAAAATGAGTCATTTCGAATAATATGTCTATATAAAATGTTAAAAACATTTTCAAGGGTTGTATAAACATTATGTAAGGCACTCACATTATCTGCTTTCCTGTCACTTTTACGTTATAGGACATCTTTTGCCTTACTTGAAATTTGATCGCTCAGTGGGGTTATGAAGCATGTTAACCGAAATTTTAATCGAATTTAGAAGGTCCATTGCACTGTTTTCTAAAGATGCAATGAATTAAAACTCATTGTCTTTGCCTATAACCGACATGCGTTTTTTAATTTTAAAGATGATCGAGAGACTTGGGCAATTTTGTGATCAAACGTCGATTGATCTAAATTGAAATCTAAAAATTTTTGATTCAATTAAATTCTGGTTCGTTAAATTTAGTCAGAGTTAATTTAGGTCAGTACCTTTTTGGAAATGATTTATTGTGCCACTTTTTCAATAATACCAAACAACTAAATGAATTTATACTAGGAGATGTTTACATTTGTGTTACTTAGATATTCATGTTTATAAATAAAAATTATCCTTTTTCGTCAAACTTGAATGAATCGCGAGTTTCTTGTTAATTTGTGTGAGATCCGTTCTAATTTTGAACTTTCACACAAGGGAAAGGTTAGCGTGCAATATGCAACCGTACCACATGCCAACGTAACCATAACTCTTTTATTGTGTTCGTTAGTGTTTGGCAGTTACTGCCATGCTACTAAGGGCAGACATTGTTTCTTTCGGTCGCATGAGGGCCAATGTATCGGGTCAAAGGATCAAAGTTTCAAGCGGTGACTGTTGCGACGCCGCAGTAATTTTAAAACTAACGCATTTTACTTTGACGATGAAAAATCGCACAGAATGGGTCTCATTCTTACTTTATATGGTGTTTAAATAAAGGTGGATCAGATCAGCCAGGGTCGTCGTGACGCAAAGCCACTTGATCTCGCCATCCACAAATTCGTCCGAAAAACAATTATTGTGCGACTTTACTAAGCAAAAAGGAATGCCAACCCTGACAAAAATTATGAATACGTTTCGGCTATTGTTAACCCTTTCCCTTGCTTCATTAAGTCAACCCATAAAAATCCAATTTGCAGCGGTTCCATATTACTCACCAAAGTATCCTTTCTTTCCTGAGTTGTGCCACATAATAAATTTCTGCTCAAATATGCACTTACATTTTGGCCTTTCAACACTTATTAAGAAAAATGTCTAGATATTAACAAAATTTACAATCTGTCAGGGGTAAAGGACATTCAGATGTATTTCAATGAACGCGACATTATTAAACGTTTCTCCATCAAATTTTCAGTAGGATAGAAGGTACTAAGCGCATCATGGGTCTCTGATTTAATATTTATTGTTTTAACTGTGCTAATCGCATGGTGATCCTAGAGGCTTAAGCGCGCACTTCCAGGTAAAGTTCGTGAATCACCATTTAGGTTATGAATTTGAAATGCTGAACTTATCGCATTACTCATTGAAAACATTATATCTGCTGCAGCAGGGTGAAGACAAGCATATTAGTGCTTAAATATTTGTCTAGAGCAAAGGACTTATTCTAATTCAATATGCTTTTTTAAAAGAAGGTATCACAGTGAATTTTGTATTTATTATTCGTTAATTATAATAACATTGGTCACATAATTTTTGCTCCAAATGTTAAAATCAAATACAATGGTAGCACATAATGGGCTAACACTTTGCCAAAGTTCATAAGACATTAAACTGGTTTGATAGGTTTATTAAAAACAAGCATATTTACAACCTGCAAGCTTGCTTGAAAACCACAATTAAAACGAATTTAATAGTGAAAATCGTAAGAAACAGCAGGCCAACTAAAATGACACAAACGAAAAATGGAAAATAAATTTATTTAAAAACGTCTTTTTATTCCTTCTTATCAAAGGTAAAATCAGATAAAATTGCATCTTTAAAACTGTTTTTTAAGTGACATTTATTTATCACTCTTAAACAACACGAAGTCTTAAGCCCTTAAAATAAAAAGCAATGATCACTTACAGATAGCATTTTCATGTATGGCTAAGCATGAATTTAAAACAAAATAAAGGATGCGTTCAAGGTTCATAACCATTCGGAATGTTTGATTAAAAGGGAAAGCTGATATAAGTAGTCTTACGCAATTCCTGTATTTCAAAATATTAAAATAATTGAATACTGTTCACAAATAATTATTTTTATTTGGCTTATTCATGTTTTAAAACTCACCACAGTCTGGCATTGCTAAAATTGTTGGAATTATAAAGACTAAGGAGGCTGACAATTTTTGATAATGAATCCGGCACATCTTTAATTGACTTACGGCATTCAAAATTCTTTTCCGCTGTAAGTTGCAAATGTTTGTTTAAAAAATTTTCGAGGCGTGTGTTTATAAAAAATGAATGTACTGGAGGCAATATTTTATTTTCTCACATTTCAATATTTTGGTCGAAATTCATATTTTCTTTATTATTTTCTAAATGTATTAAGATATATATTTTAAATTTATTAACTGTAACGGTTAGCATAATTTGAAATTACCTAAAGAAAAACACTTGTGAATAAATAAAAAGCATTTCAAAAAATGATGAGAGCCTTCCTCTCGAAATGACTGCATCAGGAGATTTGAAATACTATATTTTGCTGATACGTCCATTCTAGCCAATCTAGGTTCCCTTATTCAAGATAGACTGTAAAATCCCTTGTTAAGTATGTTGATCCTCCACTGTGTTCTGCTTAAATCTGGCCTACGAATAAATATATTTACTTCAGTAATACAAGCTTTGCGAAAATTATTCTATTAATTAATCAGCTGGCATTCATAGCAGGTTCATAGGCATTTTCCGCGATCATTCACTTCCAAAATACACAGATACCAAATTAATCCAATATGTTTTTTTTAATCATATATTCAATGTCTGGAAAAATATTTGCAGAAACTACTGTTTCTAAATATAAGTGAACAATCGCAGCCTTAATCAAACCCATTAAAATAAATGCTAGCAATGAAATTTGAACAAGCAAAATAGGAAATCTCAACTTACGGAAGCAAACTGGGTCCTCCGGCGCTAGCCCTGCAAAACATGACAAAAAATATCTTTCATTAACGTACACATAGCATCAGCTACGTTTTCATCTCATAAATTAAAGTAAATATTACTAAATAGACAAAAAGATAAAGTTCAAACCTTATGTAACTTCTTACTTATGTTGTGGTTGATAAATGTGCTTTATTTACCTATGAATATTGTAACCATAGAACTTACATATGCTAATTTATTACGCTTTCAAATTATGCGTTATTCAGAATCAAATAACGAAATATATTACATTATTTCTGATTGAAAACCCACATATTAAAAAATACTTTTATGATTTTCATAGTTAAGATATTACGAAATATATCAAATCCACAAGCACGTTATGTTCCTAGATTTTGTTTAATTTGCATGCACCTCAAATTTAATGGTTAACTATAAATTTTTTATTTAATCAATTTCAACAGACATGTCAATTTTAACTTCATTGTTAAAATAATACAAGTTATCTTCAAATTATCTAACAAGCTTTGCTATATTTGAAAAAAATGGCATTATCTTAGGTTCCCTGTAATTACAAAACAAAAACAAATTCAGCCATACAGAATTCTCTATTGCAGACTACATTTATGTTTGTTCTAATAAGTGGACATGTTTGTTAACAAAAGCTAGTATTTAAACAAAAATGCGTGATTATGTTCATTATTAGTCGATGGACGCTTTACTAGTGTATTAAGAAATCACTTCTGACCCCCAACAGCATCCGCACAGTGGCTTTAATTATGGGCAGGTGTACAGTTCCGACAAAGACAAGGGAGAGGTTATTGTCATTTGTGGCCAGAATATGTCAATCCCAGGTTGTTCACCACCGAAGGTTTGAACCATTAATCTACTGAGTAGAAGTCCAGCACTGTATCCCACTGCGCCACGGGCTCGTTGTTTTGCCAATTTCAACCGGGGATATTTTTATTCTTACATATAAATGCTTCACCACTATCTCTTCCTATGATGCTAGTCATTGTGCGGTTACTTTTTGGGCTTGAGAATGATGCCAAAAGGCATATAAGGACCAATCTTTCTCATAGCGTACAGTTAAGCTTCCATCCATGAATGAGAATATGCCCAATCAAAACCGCAAAACAACGCGCCCGTGTTACAGTGGGTAAGAGCTCTGCACTTCAAATCAGCAAATCGTGGGTGTAAACATTGTGTGTTGAACCACATGGGTTTAGTTAAAACTGTATTATGACTGGCAGTATATATATATATATATACATAACTGATATCTCTGCATAAATGTGAGAAAATAATTTTATTTGAAATTATTGGTTTTGTCAATGTCTCACCGTCAGGTACATGGCACATACCCGCTTTTGTCCAATCAACAGTCACCGTTACAAAGTTTCTAACGCCACTCTCCCATTGGTAGGTGTTATTATTTCGATGGCCTTTGCGAAAAATTCCATTGAACCAGAGCTCCTTATCGTGATTTCGAAAGGTTAACTCTAAGTTAATTAAATGATTTTAAGTAACTGATGGACATAATAAAACAGCAATGGCAGTAAAAGTGGAATGGAATTAACGTACTCTTTAACGTGATAAGGTAGCTTCTAAGCTTACAATTAAGTTTAATATTCGATGGTTTGTGAGTTTAAATGTGGCACCTGTTTTAAGGAAAATTCTAACTCCTGTGAATTTCATTTTTTTCTAATCAACAAATACGCTTTACGGAATTTCGTTTAAAATTCAGTGATGACTTGAAGGCCTTACTGATCATTTTGCAATATAGTATAGAAAACATATTTCATGTCTATTTATCTATAGACAAGAGTGTGAATTATAGACAACTGAGCCATTTACTTACATTTTTGTACCAAAACAAATGTTATTGGAAGAAATTATCAATGTGTAAATATTAAATCAGTTATCTTTGTCCTATAACAAAACGGATATTGAGTGCCATTTGTTAATTTATACATAGCTATCGACGCTTTCTGATAAATCTCTTTCAAACTTGCCTTTCTGTTTGACAGCTTATTTGCATTAACACAAGGATTCCGTTGTTTAAAATAACATGCACCGCTTAGATGCCGGAATTTTCTACGAATCACGTAGAAGCTGCACAATTTGTTTTACACAAATCATGATAATTTTGATTCTTTCAGGAAACTGAAAAATGTTTCCTAGAATGAATTTGTGCAAGCCAAAGGTCATGAAATATGAACAACTTATAACTGCCATTGCGATGGAATGAAGGTCTGCATTGAAAGGCATACTTAGCATCTTCCGCTATTTGCGAAAGCACAAGCAACATGGAGGATAATTTCAGAATCCCTATGGTAAAGATAGATGACAGAAATAACGCCATTCTCTCTTAAGTTCCCTCACTATCTCCCTACATGATTGAATGTTGTCATTTACTATTCAGTTATATTCACGCTTAAAATTGTGTTCCTGTATATCGAGTAACCTAATCTACCTAACGTATCTCCCCATGCAATGAACAAATATAAGGCAAATAAAAAGGTTATCTTACTTTATGAAAATTCTATGACATACGTTTTTAACTTCGTCATCACTTAATGTTATTGCCCTCATTTAAGTTTGCATATTTTCCCACTTTTGCCTGATTAATTCTGTGATACCACAGTAGCGGCTATAGTTACGGTTAACAGAGGCACATTTAAAATGACTTCCTGTGTGGCCAAATTATCATAAAACAGTGCTAAGAAAACGGCCAAATAAATGCTTTAAAGTAAATTCAAAGGCAGGTAAATAATATTGGGTTAAATAAATACGAAGTTACAATTAGCAAAGTAATTGTGTGGTTTGTAAGAAAATGTGGCTGGTTCATTCAGCCGCATTCGATTTGAATCTTATGGGACACAAATTAAAGAAAAAAACTTATTACTTAGAAGGACATAACGTAAAAATAAGAATGTTCAGGAAGGCGTAAATAGTTATGCACACAAAAAACAATTTTCAGTTAGTTAAATATAAAAGTTCAAAACCCTGGTACGTCTGAACATTGGAACATTTCATTAAAAAAGATTTACTTACTTAAGTAACAGTATTAATATTTGGGTATTTAAAACGTAATTCATCTTAGGCAGCCTTGAAAATGTTGTAATTTATCATCAGTTATCCATTTTGGAATTTGTTATGACCTGTCTTTTATTTAAAAGAGAATCAAAACAAAATATATAATATAACCCTTCCCAGCAAACACTCGTTTTGGTAAAATAATATGATTATGAAATATTTTTAATTTGAATAGCAACTTTTTTAACTGTAAGGGAATCGCTTTTTAAAAATCAAATTTTTCGGATAAAACAATGTGTATTAAATAATTATGCGTTGGAAGAAATATGGCCTAGTTCCCACATTTACTGAAAGCTTTCTGATGCTGAGAATGACACGCTTGATTACATGTTAAATTGTAAAACAATGATATCTGGATGAAACGTACTTTTTTAAAGGTTTATATTTTTAATTTCATATATTTTCCTTCATTAAACTTGTTCACGGTTTCAATGAAATTAATTTGAAATATATATCTATGTTAAACAGCATCTTCAGCCAGTTGGCTGCAAAGGAGAAAAATTATTTTTTTCACGTTCATGATTAAAATGCAATGTGCATTTCCTTTTTAAAACGTACGACAAAACTGTTCGTCTCCAGAAATTAGAAAGTCACCCTCCCATTCGCAGACAACATCGTAGGTGTCCCAAAGCTGAATCTAGAAATTTAAGATTGACACGTTTTAAGTAGCTGCCCGATAAAATGAGCTATAAAAAAATACTCAGCTACTGTCTTCGGTGCTCAGGTTTACATCCAGCAGACATTTAATTACTTCGCATGGTTTGATTATATAGATTGCTGTATCTCATTGCTTCGTTCCAGCTCACCGTTCTCTTACCGAATTAAGAATATTAGAAAAATTGTCGTTCTATAAATTATGGTATTCCTGCAAGTTGCTTTTATTAAAGCAATTTTTGTTGCAATTAAAGAAACTGTTTATTGTGAATAAGGTTCCATGATTGTCTACAATGTGAACTTGATGTTTTCTGCCAAAGTTAGTAATATCTCTAAATTTGTATTTGACAATCAAAGAAATAGGTTTGTATGCAATGGTAACCAGGAAAGTTTCCTAGTGAGTGCAATTAAAAGCTACACCATTTGTCGTAAAGTTTGAGATTGATGCTTACTAAGCATGCTAAATGTCTGTTTATATTTAGGCATAATGGAGTTTAAAAGAACAAAATTCTGTGAAAAAATTCAATGGATATCCATTGCAGTAAAGGGTTATTAAATACCCTTTGCAATTAAATAAAAAAATTCTTGCATTAACAAAATTATCAACATAAACTATGCTTGTTAATCTTATCTTGATAACGTTTCTTAAAATCCAAATTATAAATCTAAAATAAACAAAGTAATATTAATTTTATTGTTCAAAACGTATTCCACTAAAACGTAAATATTTATTTAATTCAAATCAAAACATATAAAGCAAAAACTCATCAACTTACCGGAAGATCGTCGCGACTAACATACGTTGCGAATGTTATGTTTACCTCGTTGTATCCCTTCATAAATCGGAAAAGTGGTAAAGAAGCTTCTGGGATAACATCGCCTAAAATAATAAAATGTTTTTAAGTGAATTAACGTAATTTTTCAGCTAAAAATAAAATATGTAAAATATCTTTCAAATATTGAGCAACAAAATTATCTGTGCATTTGATGTGACAATCACAGAAGATAAAACTAAGAAAAAGCTTTTACCTGAAAGTTCTTTTGCAAATGTACAATTGGGCGCAAAGAAGGTGGTGTGCCAGATCAGGCCTGATACCAGTAAATGCTTATGATTAGTTACAGAAGCAAGTTTGATTTCCGTTAGGAATCCGTCTGATGCTAAAGTTTTATGAAAGATAATCTATTATTAAAATAACAGACTTCTTTAAATTTTAAATATTAAAGAATATAGGGAATTAAATATTATATACTATATGCGTTCCCATAAAATTGATCTCTTTCAAATAAACTATAAATAAAACACTTCATTCGTTTAGCTTCATGGCCGCTTTATGAAATCTACAAAGCATCGTTCGCTCGCAGGTGGTAAACTATCGAGCCTTGTTTGGTGTGCTCACGATCAAAGTTTAAATACGTCTATCAAATGAAAATAAATTAAACGTTTTAATGCATACGCAATGGAACACAACCCGCTTCAATGTGCCAAAGAAACAAAAATTTCGATATAAATAAATAAGTCTGATAGGTATTTAATAAAGGCATAGTACATTTATATAGCAGCGTTTACAATATTTGCAAATTGTTGGTATTTGACTGGTGGTGATTGCATAAGTAAAAAAAACTGCATACTATTTGTAATCGTGCAAGGGTTGCCAATTTCCTGGCCAGACAAAATGCATATTCCATTTTCAATTTCCAGGAGTTCTTTGTCGAGATTTACAATCTAAAATTTAAAATTAAATTAAATATTGTAAAGTTGACATTGAACACAGTGAGCTAACTTGAATTGATTTACAGAATTCAAATACACCAAATTTACACAGAATGTTGGAAATTTTACTTTGCCTTTATTAGGCAGCCTTATAGCTTGATAAGATAATAATTCCTGCTATTCACACACATGATTTTATTCTTTTTTGTAAACATGCTACATTGTTGCATAGCATTTAGCGCTCTATGACTGCCATGTATCAGTTACATGTTTGATAAAACAGGTTAAGCAAAGTGAAAATAAATCAACGCGTAAATGCAGTAACAAAAATAAAAAAACCAAAATTAGTATCATCGCATCTGCCAGTCTCTCCGCTTCTATACAGAGCATAGTATAGTTTTCTGTGCAGTCTGTCATATTTCAGAAACATGTTCTTTAGTGTTTACAGCTATAAAAGCATCATATATGGGAATAATTATTATTAATTTTAACCACACTTAGCAACGGACGTCCAAGCAGACACATTAAGTTTTACTTTTAGATAAACCAGCTTAGGTAAAAAAATAAATCATAAATCTATTCATATATTCTGAACAAGTGAAAGGTACTATGCAGGGCAAATTTTGTTTTAAAAATAATCGATAAACATGAGTGGGGCGAAATAAATGGCGCATTTTTAGCAAACAGCTTTTTATGCTGATATTTAGTGACATATGTACAATAAAATACATAAGAGCGGAAAAGGGAGCCGCTTATAATATCGATTTAATTTTTTACCTATAATTTCCGAAAGGGATATTTCTCACACTTTTTCGAAACAAAATAAACTAGGGTACTCTTAGCCAAGGAAATTTTTTTAAGTATCAAATAAAGACGCTTTAATAGTCTATGTCCAAGTCACAAGCACCTAAAAATGAACATGCACTACTTACTTTCCAAATAATTTGAAACGAAGGAAATCAAATATTAAAGCACCAACCATGTCCGATATTTGCATACCGATTTCTATTATTTGGTCCTATTTAGAAAAGGAATTGATCGTGGCTTGTAGAATGAGCAGAAAATTGTGCAATGCAGTGTGATGGTCCAAGATACGCTTCAAATGTAACTGGCCGATTCGTAGTCAGTCCAAATGTTAGCGTGTTAGCATTTATCGCTAAATAATAACGGTTTAAGGACTATCTAGAGGTTATTTAGATTTTTAAGACAAGAAATTTATTTGCCTGACGTTTGAGACTCATGTTCAAAAGCCAACATCAGGGACAACAGCAGATACGGTACCCTATGCACAGGGGATTGGAATTTGTGTATTTCTTATATTTGTGTATTTGGGTTTTTACCCCTATCAGTAGCAGACTCAAGAACGAAAATTTTCTAAAATTGTTTAGGATATCGTTTTTCACGATAGCATATGGGCCTTAATCAAATGATAAAAGCAAAACTTATGCGCTTTTATGTCTGAAGCTGCTAACTGTGGAAAGCCAACAAATAAGCAAGGTCGTATGAGGAAGAATCGTGATTAGAAATTTTAACATGCTTCAAATAGGATCAAAACGAGTAGTGAAATCTCTTTTGCATTTCCCATCCAACAGAATGTTGAAAGGTGCCGAATGGTATCTTTATGAGCTAAGGGACACTGTAAGTAAAATAAGAAACCGATGTTAACTTATTCTTCGTTATATTATTTCATTATTCTGATATCCTTTTATTTTAGATAAGACTCACTTTGACAGATTCTGAGGAAAGGTAGGTGACACTACCTGTCTTTTATTACAGTATTATCGGAAGCGTATGCATTTGAACTATAATCTGCAGCATATGGTTAAAAAATGCAAGAAGGAAAAATGAGGCTGAAGGTTAATACTAATCCTGATTATTTTGTCATAGTAAGAACTCCATAGTGGACGCATTTAGCCCTGTTTCACTAAGCCTTGGAAAGAAAATCACTAAAACAAACAAACAGTCAGGCTTTCAAGATTTACTTGTAAAAATTGTAACGAATTGACTTAACTCATCTACAAAAGTCATCGGTCTGACTATTTTTCCTTTTTCGATTCCAAAAGATTATGTGCAGTGAATGATTTCAAACGTTATTTTTACAAAACAATGCTCTACCTCTGACAAATCAGCCGCTTTCTTTAAAATAATTACTAACCACAAACAAATGGCGGGTTCATTCAGCATATTTTACTAGCCGTTAAATTGATAGTTAATGGATGACACATATTAAAATCACGTTGTTAGAGTACGTTTTCTTCCACGCTTGTAGTGTTACTTTTTTCGGTCAGATTTGGCAAAATCATAATAAATTCAACCGATGTGGTAATAGATATACTAACAAATAAATTAAATTACTTTTAGGTAAATTTCGCCCTGACAATACTTATACGATTCGCGTTTGTATTAAAGTGAAAAACTCTCCGATTATTCATTTTGTGTAAGTTCATTAGATTATTATTTGGGATCATTTAAAGGGCTTTATAATTTATAGTAGGAAGCGTTCAAAATCCAGAAACACGATCGAATTCTAATATCATCCTTGAAATCATTAAATTCTTTTAAGAGAAAAGGGAAATACATGATGATTAGTTGAAACTACCAACTTTGACGTCGGTAAATCTTCTCCGAATGTTTCAACAGTTAGAATAATTCACATTGACTGTTTTTCAGGATTCGCAGTTTGGAATTTGCTTTACACTGCTAATACATAATTGCGTTATAAATTGCATTGCATTCTTTACGAGACAGCCACTCATTTTATGATAGCGGGCATTTAACCATTAACTCCATTTAATCAGCAATTTTAAGTTTACCAGTGCTTATCCTTTACGTTTGAAAGTTTCCGTACTTTAAAACTAAATCACAATTATATATGTTCATTAGTTTTATGCTATAGTTTTGCAGGCTAACTTTATAAAAGCCTTCATTGAAGCTTACAGCAAATGAACCTGCATTTGGTCTGAAGGCATCCAAAAGCGCTTCGGGCACAAATCTGGATGGTTGTTTGTGCACATCGATTTTTTTAAATTTCCCTCGGACTAATAATGTGACGGTAATTCAAACACTTTCAATATTTGATCGATCATCCTAAAATATCGTTAAATTCGCTAAATATTGGATCAAAGCAATCGAATCCATCAACGTGTTTGTTAATTTATTGTATAGACTAACGGCTCTGGGCCGAAGGATTAAAAATAACGCACGGTCGATTGAAATTCTCATCTTATAAAATGTTTGTCTTTCGGTTGGTGCACCAAATTGCTCAATACTAACAGTCACTTACTTATTCATAACAGAAAGTTTCTTTTAACATAAACCCATTTATCTTAATCGTGCAAATAAATGTCGTGCATATAAAATCTTCAAATTTTGAAATGATTTCGCCCAAAGGTATTTTTAGTTATTGTTAAAATTCATCTGATACGAACAACGATAACATTCATTTATTGTCCTTCTCCTTTCTAAGTTAAAAAATCTAATAAATAATAATTTTATGTGTCAGTGTTGAGATTTTATTTATAATTAAATAACTTTTATCAAATGCTTTTGAAATTCTGTTGTTCTGATATCAACCCAAAACGATGAGGAACTAGTATACTAAAGCATTTTATTTGCAATTTTTTTACTTGAAGCATAAAAATCTTCAAAGCAAATCTTGAAATCTTCCTACTTACTGGATACTCTGGCGTTAAGTAACGTAGGAGGGGTGACGGACCCTCAATTTCGGTGACCACTGAGGAACCCCAAATTTTGGGAGTCCGACAAACTAGAATAGTTAAAAGTTCTCAGCATTATAATTGAGGACAAAAAATATAATTTAACGGTTTTCGATTAGATAAGCAAAATTATTTTCCGTCGGTTGCTCAAAAACACATCATCTGCCATTCCTGCAATTATTTTAACACATAGCATTATGAATATTTAATGGCAGATGTTCAAAAACAGCCAAATTCAAAATTTTGGTCATGTATCACCTGATTTAATGATATGGTATGGTTTGTTAATACGAGGAAAAAGACACATTTTCCACATTAGCATTTCTTCATATGTTATCTTCTCTTATTGTTATAGTCCCTATGATAAAGGAAATATCCATAGGTAAAAGATTCCCTTATACAGGTACATTTGCAGAAATATCAAACATAGGTTGAATTTTAAGCCTGTTAGTTAGCTATTATGCAAGCTGAGAGACCCAAAATCTTGTCAAAGCCGGCAGTGGGATAACAATGTGTTTAAATTCGACGAGGTAGAAACCTTTAAAAGTCAGCGATGAAGTACTTTCTCCTCGGGTTTGCAGGATATCTTCTTTTTGTGCCCTATTGGCGACTCAACCAAAGCGCAAATAATTTAAGTGAACGTTGTCTGCTCTATTTTACATTTACAAGCAGCCCACACATATAAACATTATAATTATAGGCAAACATTTCAGCGTATTCAGTTGAGATAATTACAGAGCGTTTGTTTAGTAAGCTGATCCAGAGGTTTCTCTAAATCGCAATTGTAAATCTTTACAAACGGTTTTGAATAGTCATCTCTTTGGTTTATAAATGCTTTTTTTCAGTCCTATGTTAGCAATTTGTCGTATGTTATAACCTATTTTATTAATTTTGACCTTCTGCATTCATCAAGAATATTGGGGATGTATTCTTCATTGAAAACATAATTTGTTATTGAGGTTTTAATCAGCTTGGCGCAAAGGGACTCATGCCAATGTTCAATAGACGCGGTGTATTTTTCCAGGTTTTTTTCGCAAAACCTTTTGCCTTTAATCATACATCTTTCAGGCATCAGATGTTTTTATGGTGCAATTAATATCCTGCTAGTGCATTACTAACAAAGAAGAGAAAGGATAAATATACCGACCGGATGACTTGCCCAACGGCCTTCCTCAAGAGCAAAGATAAAATGTCTTTCGATTGAAAATACCCATAAAATATCCTATAAGTAAAAATTGTATTTAAGTGAAGACGTTCAAATTAGCAGGTTTCTTGTACTACGTGCGTTTTCATTAGAACGAGGAAAACGTAACTTTCATTGTATTACTCTCTCTATTTACATATTACATTGGATTTTAAATGTAGTTTGCTACTGCGTGCAAAAATGTAAGCCAAACCGAAGTAAAAACCTTGACTTACATATAAGGGGAATAAATCTCAAAATAAATAACGTCTTCAACATAGTTGCAATTTTAAATAAGTTGCGCATCTTAAATAGTCAAGTTTGGCTGCCAGATGAATGGTCAACTAGCAGCCACTCAATTGGCTGCTTTGGTACACGCATACAAATTTGCAAGTTATGCGTTTGAAAGTACTTACAATAGTTTTAAATCCTCGTTTTGCCCGGCTAAACCATACAGTCACAGCACGTTGTCTGCTTATTTAGTTTTTGTAATTTATTAATAAAATCTCTTGTGCTGAAATTTGCTGTTACTAACCAGCTCGCGAAAACTAGTAGAATTTATGATAGTAAAATAGTTCGCAAATCCTGTTACATAATGTCCAATAATGACCTGTCTTGTTGGTCGTTACTTTCTATGTTCAGGAGAATTACATATTATAAGTAATAAGAGCAAAATTCAATAATATAATGTATAAATAAACTTACTTAAAATAAAAATCTTTAGCATCGAGTATTCTGATAAATGGGCCAAGATCGCCAACACCACAGAGCATAAGCTAACAATTTTAACAAGCTTTAACAAGTAAATTGATACACGTTTACTAGAAGACAAATAAATATACGGATCAACTGCTTCTCTTCACAGAATACTATCCCTAATATTTTTATGTAAAATATTACGCCACTTCTCAGTTGCCTGTCGATGTCTTAATATGCACTGAAATACACCATATCCCAGAAAATTAAAAAGGCCTATATCCAAGCCAAAAGCATCTCAAAAATTTATGGTCTTAAATTTGGCAGCCAAATTTCTGAAAGTTAATTTTAAATGTTTCATCTGGCATTGAGCCACAAGCCGGCGGAGACAATACGTACCACATTAATTTTCGCAGTGATGATACTTCAAGGAATATTTAAAAAAGGTTCTAAAGCATGACTGTGCATGAACATACTTAATTTTTAATGTGCTCTATGAAAACATTTTTAAAAACCTAAGAAAAATAAAATAATTTAGCCGTTTTGGATGGTCAGAAGTGCAGAGCCGTTAAAATGGACATTTCTAATCAAACAACTGTAAATAGATTTCTTTCGTGTATATTGAGGTAAACTGAAAGCCGCTCAGTTTTAAAATTATAGAATCTTGTATTAAATTGAACCAATTTTCATTTAAATGTAAAAGAATATTAATAGTGTTCGCATGATAGGGACCAGTATATATACATAAGGAACGTTTAAATTATTTATTATAATGTTTAGTTTTCTCTCCCATGTAGATTTTATTGATTTTCATTCGTATTTCTAGAAAATCTTCCGTGCACCCAGCAAGTCGAAAACAATTTTGGATGTATCAAAGTTCTGAATAAATTTGGACTAATGTAAAGTTGTACTAACTAATATTATATTCATTAATTTTCATTTAGGGGCATCCTTAGACCATGGTTTGCATAGAAGTTGCAATTAAAGTTCGTGCAAATGACTTGTACTTTCAAAAGCCTTAACGATCGACGGTCAACTTACAGTGTAATGTTGGCTTTATAGCATATCAGGCCAATGTTTCTGTATTAATCAAATAGAAAGCGACAAATCCAACAAATATATAACAATGCGCTTAACGGAGACATTTCTTATTTGATGTGAAAACATTTTTTTAAAAACGTTTAAGCCGGTAAACGCAATTTCGCCATTCATTTTAAGAAGGTTAACGCCCACTGAATGTTAAAAAATGAATCTTAATGAGATACATTGAAATGAAACAAGTGTTGTTGTTTTGAATGGTTCGTATTTTGGAATGCGGAAATAAAACTTTTCAGGCCGAATTTTTGCAAACTTCATTATGGTCAAGTTTCGTTTTATTATGTTTCGCAATAACTGTTCACGATTGTTGCTTCGAAAGTTGAAAAGTTTTTAATCTCTTCTCGGGCATATTCGAAACCAAAAAACCATTAATGAGCAACTCTTATTTCGGTAATGCAGAGCTGCAGTGCGCGAAATAATTCAAATAGACTGCGTAGTTTACCAGCACATAATGATTTCTAATCTGTAGGCCTATGAAAAGGCGTAAATAGACAGTTAATACATTAGCACTGTGAGCAAATCGGAAGTATGCTTCTTGTCTGCAATCAGAAGGAATCGGACAACACCATCCCAATATTAGAATCATCTGAATTAAAGTCCTTCCTTATCCCTATTTATTGAATGTTGAAGTAAATTGCTCGATAACCATTTCACTTGGATCACCCGCGAGTTGGAAGAAGACATAAAGGAAAGCCAGTAGTTTTCTCTGTCAAACATTCACTAGTTTATAATCGAATATTTAACTCTCACTCTGTCTTTAAATTCCAACACTTAAACCTATTAGGTGAATACGTGTCCAGACACTAGTGTAGTGAATTATAAGACTCAAATTTTGACTCAGAGGATTGGTATGCATTAATGTCTATCTTGTATTTCATATTCTTATGCTATTCAGCAGTTATTAACTGATTTCTGTTGTCAGCTGCTATGTTTAAGACGTGTGGCAGATGAGATGATAAAATATACTATATTATCTTTTGGTACGGCACATAACCTCTTCAGTTTCTTTAAAAAACTGATAATTGTTAACCCATATTCTATGCTACGGTGCAGGGAATTCCGGCTGGCTATTATAGAAGAAATATTTCTTTAATGGGATTGTTTTAATCTTTAAAGCTCTGAAGGTTATTTTTCCCTTTTCCGCACTTTCAAATTGATTAGCAACGGCTCAGGTAAGTCACCAGTTTCACAATTCATGTACTACGAAAAGGATGAAATGACAGTCACAACTAAATAATTTTTTTTATGAAATTTTAGATGTACAAGTGAATTCCGCTACCGAGACAAAATCATATGAAGATACTGTCTACCTAATCACTGTTCCAGTGACCACTTCACCTGTTACTCATTGAGTTAGGGTATGCTCCTTTTTGATTACGTGTTAACGACCTTTTACAAAATTCGATTCAACGCACAAACAGAACTGATGCGTATTCATCGAACACTGTCTCATGACTTAACTTCGTTATTTTCAGGATAATTGCGGCACCATCTCTGTCCACCGGAGCGCAAATAAGATTTTTTATCTTTTTTCCCAAAGGATTACATTCAACATTGGGGCGTATAAAACATAGTTACTAAGCAAATAGTGGTAAAGACAATCGGTGATGGACAAAGCCCATCATCTGTCTTATCTTTCTGAATGCAGACTGAAAACAAAATTCCCCGTAAAAAAAAACAAATTTTCAGGTTTTTAAAGTCATGTTGAATAAAGTGGCATTATGCGCATTTTAAGAGCAATGAATCAAGTTAATCGATGAACTGGAGACATCGTATTCGTTGAAACAGGATGTGTTTGCTCACTAATCTTCTATGAACAACTTGGTATCTGCTGCATTTTCCTGATTTTGGCCGTAAGGACGACAGCATGTCAAGGCTATTTCCGTTCGGTGCTACGGGAAGTGTGTTGGTGGGCCCATCACATTTACAGAAGAAACGATTGAATATAAACCTAAAGTACTCAGTCCAGCGCTTCAGACTCAGTAAAATTCCCATTGGTCTATCTGAAATGAGCAAATGTCGTCCAATGGGTTTTGACGGTAACAGCAATAAATGCATTCCAATATGTTCTTCAGTCTGTAAGTATTAATATAACTTTAGATTTCATTTTTCCTATTAGTTTGCCAGGTAATTGGAAACCTTACACACATCTTAGTCGTCAGCAACGACATTTGAACTAAGCGTACTTGTTTTGGGTCAAGTTTTCAAGCAGAACAATCATAAAGATTTAATTTTGTGCTTATCAGTCAGTGCATTTCATATATTTATCGAAGATGTTTCAGGTGTTTTGGCGTCAAAGGCCTTTTTCTATAGCCATATTATTGTAATTGGCATTTGCTGCCAATACTAATTTTGATGAAAGTTGGGCTCTCAGACTACTTTTCTGGGCAACAATGTGATAGATAATCCATAACTCAATACATCGAAATACCTTTCTCATGAGCGAATTCCCATATTTGCGTTTATCTATCAAGACGCACTACAGCAGTTGACAATGTGGAGATTTAAATTATACTTGGGTAATTTTTTATGTTTGGAAAGTCAGCAATGGTTTTTTTATTCAGAATATTGTGTTCTGCGCCGAGTTTTAATAAAGAGGGATGTTGCTAAACCTTTTCGAAGCTGCTGTGGACTGTGTCTTCTCGGGCGCTGAATTCATTGGGTAGAGATAACTTTTTCGCCTTCTGCAAAAAGTTTGGATTGCAAACGTCTCCTTGAAATTATAATTGCTTTTCAGTAAAAGAGCCTAGGCGCTGATAATGATGACAAAGCTCCTCGCACGGGATAGAGGACGCATTGAGATGAGACGGGCATTGTGTCTATAAAACAAAGAAACCACTTCCTTACGAGCCTGCTACTTGCGTGTAGGCGAGCATAACATCAAACCTTTAACGGATATTAAAGTTAAAACTCAAACTTCTGCCTACTTCCTTTAGATACTACCTTTCAAGAAGCACTCACCACTGTCTCTAAGATAGATATTTTGAAATTAATTAGTTTTCTTTCATCTGTAGTGATCCTGGGCTCTAGCCTATTCACCTTTGAGTAGCCAATTCAGTTTGTCTGTGTGAGCAAGATCGCATCGACCAGAAGAAACGGAAAGCAGGAACGAAAAATGACACTTTTATAGAATTCTGAAGAATGAACATGAAAAATGAATGGATGCGATGGATAGGGAACATGTGGTCCAGAAACTCTTTACTTTTCGCTCCTTCCACCCCATAAAGACAGGATATTCAGGCACAAGATTCCCCGTCTGTCTCTGCATTTTTTGCATTCATTATTTTGGAGGCCATAAAACGTATATGTGAAGACCGAAACACCTTCGAGGTTTCCGCAAATCGCAAAACTTTCTAGCAACGTATATAAACCGCCATGCTGACCCCAATCCGATCTGCCCAGATTTACTACAGCATCTATTCCGTTTTCTTTATACTCAGATGAACAGTATCCTCGATGCCACCATTAGCCAAAGTTGATCGTTGTTCATCATATCTTCATCCTCACAGTGGTAAGGTAAGGATTTATATTGTAATTTGCACAAACCACGTCCTAAATCAGTCTAAATACCTTGCAAGTACTTTCGTCTGAAGTCAACCTAGTATACAGCAGCGAACAACTTAGGAAATAGAATTCGTGTAAGTGCATTGATTTTTTCAGAAAGTTATTGTTTTCTTGAAAGGAATCAGCTATTATAGGCATATGTTAATATAAATATTAGGATCGAAGTTTATCGGCCACTGCGGGATAACCACTTAATACTCATTAAAGAGCCAAACTACATTTATCATTACATATGAAGGTTACAGGATAACTCATATTCACAGCATACGTACAAGTAAAATCCGATATTCTGCACCGCTTGACACCACTGATAGTGGTCCGAGTCATCAGTGGTTCCATAAAGTTCCCCGCGTGCCAGTTATCAGGTTAATGAACCTGGCGCAGTTATCCCTCTGTGGCTGATAGAAGTCAGTCCATAACTTCATTTTAATATTCGGTCTATGTCTTTAAAACTTCAGAAAGACTGATCCACTCCAGGTTAACGCGTAGGTTGTGATCAATTTAAAACTTCACAGATTCTAACCTGGCGCACCTACCAGAAAGCACGCAGGGGATTCTGGGAAACCATCAATGTCCTGGAACCGTGCATCGGCAAAATATCATCAAAACACGTCTCAGAGCTTTTTAATGGTATCTTCGCTTTTAATATGGTGTCACTTGTAATCCCTGTATGGTTTAAGCTTGTAAGTGCGCAATTCTATCGGTCCCTCTTTAGCCATCCTATTTGCAATAAAAGTGCTTAGTATGAATGCTGCAAGGTTTCCGAACGACTGTCAACGATAAAAGATTATTCACACGTTCAAGAAACAAAATCCACTGAGTTTGCGTGCCATGTTTGTTTTAATAAATCAATGCACTTAGAAGGACTCTCCAGAGTGGAAAAGCTCTTGCTGTAAAAACCAGTGCTTCTCAAGGACATAAGAGTCTTAACTCTCAAGGACGTATTTGTGCTCTGTCAATTCATGTGTTCAGTTCGGTTATTTATCTTCAGACTGGAAAGTTCTGTGCACAGCTTGTCAGTACAAATGCAAGGTATTGGGCGTGACTATTGGAAAAGTGAGCTACGAAATATAATTGAATCAAAATCTCGTCATGCTCTGCGTCGTTTGCGTACTCATTGATCATGCCTTCACTTCTTGAACTGTTGTGCTGCTTTTGCTCTCCTTAAGAACTCAACAATGCAGTCCAACAAGGTTTGCAATTTTGAGTATGCAACATTCCTTCAACCGTTCACACCTTTTGATTCGAGCATTCTTTATGAATTTCTAACGTTTTCTATGGACGGTCCGCAAAGCATAACTAGTGCAAAGGCTCAAATGTTGCGGAAATATCTGCAAGATGAAATAAGTGGTCCTGTTTTACGGGTGGGATCAGAAGTCATAGCACACTAGTGCCTATAAAGCTGATGAATCAAGTCAGTTATTTTAACGTCTACTTCGGTGGATGAAAATAGGCAGTTGTCCATAGTCAGCGATACGTAGATGCATTGAGTGACACTGATCGTTTAGGTTAGCCTCGTGAGCTCACTAAAAGACAAAATCAAAAATCCATTTGTCACAGTGGAAGAAATAGTGCAATATCTTGCATTCGGCTTAAATACAAATAGATATATGTGATATGAATATAAAATTTACAAACCAACGCGGAAGAATGCAGCGAGTGACTGCTGAAGTCGTATTTCTTAGGCCGCTCACCACGATTTTGCATGCCTGTGCAGGTTTTTAGGTAGCAGGATCATGCCTACCGCAACCTTAGTAGGTTCTGAAAATTCTGGACAAGTAACGGACATCAAAGCTGATCTTTGCTTATATAAGAGCATTCTGCACGTAGAAATCGCAGTGCGGTCCATCAGGGGCACATGTTTGCTCGCATGCCTGCTCCATTTTTTCGCCCACGTGAGTTGTGATTCGAATTAAACGTGTACACAAAAATGGTTCAATTTTAAGCTATTAATAGACATCAGTTAACCGCGGGTCGTTAATAAATCTATGAATCCACACTCCTCCAACCATACCTGTTCTCTTTAAAAATGTGCGAACTCCAAAATTTTCCTACTATGGACGGAAAAGAGCAGACATTCTCATTTGAAGGGCTGAATGTGTAAGTGATCATGTCTGCGTAGTTCATTAGCAACCATAAAAAACAGTTGTTTTTTAGTCTTTTAATTATGACGTTGTGAACGTTTTCTAATAGCGCTCACCTCAGTCTATTATTAAGCTTTGAACTTCAGCAACCGCCAACTTTCTAAAAGTGAGATCAAGTTACGATAAACAATGCAAATGATGTTCTTAAGATAATGCTATTTTGGTCTTGCAAAATGCAAGAGCCTACGTAGCCGATTCCATCCGATTACTCTTCAAGCATATTTCTCATCCTGCATGGAATCTCTGCAGTTAAAAATAGCTGTGCTCGAGTTTACTAATGGCTGCGTCAAATATATAAGAAAAGCAATACCCTGGACTTTACGCCAAAGCTAACGTTATATTGGATATTGCTGTCCAAACTAGTGACTGTTCAACCTCTCGTGACAGAAGACACTGACGTATACTGTCGAGAGACTGTACTAGAAAAAGGCATCTTTGTTGCAGTCCCCATATCCAAAACAGTGAATGAAACTGGAGTTGACGTTTTCAATCATAATAAACTGCGGTCCACTATCTAAAATAGGGGCAAGATAATAGTGCAGAAGTTAGTTTAACTGCATATTCCTGGTCAGAAAGAACAAGGTTATCAATATTTTACCAGAGATGCATCATGCATGCCACGAAATATTAGGTATCTTTAGCTCAAAATGATGATATACCCAAAAAGCAAATACCTAGTAAGAATTTTGAAAGGAAATTTGCTGTCGCCGGTGGTAGTTTAAACTAGTGTTCTTTAGTGCTTTTCGCACATAAAATTTATCTTGACTGCCGGTACAGTGGAAGACAAATCTATGTTATGCACTTTCACGATGGTGATTATAATGGGTTTTTACATGATTCAGAAAGCTCCGCCTAATACTCCAACTGATACAGTGATCGCATGTTCACTTTCTTTGTAGAGAGAACCTGGAACTCGTGTATTCATAGTCATATTTACTCGGATACGCTAACTCATGTTTAACAGTGCAGTGGAAAATCCGAAGTTATTCTATAACTACATTCGAAGGAGCACAGGCAGCAGAGACCAAGTTTCCTTACTAAAGAGTAGCGAAAACCTAGAGATTAGTGAGGATGGAGCAAAAGCGGAGCACCTTTCAGAATACCTTTCAGTTACGTCCGTTCATTCCGGAAGTTTGGTTGCGTTATCCACCGCCGTAAACTGTTAAATTCTAACTACTCTTGAGAAATTTGGTGCTTCCAGTGAAGGACTTAGTGCTTTTGTAATATATATTTCCGCTGGGTGGCCTTAGAACTGCCTGAATTTTGGATAGGAATATGTACATTTCCGTTAGATGGTGTGACAGTTTATTGCAATTGGTTGTCCACACCTACGAAATGGGTCCCGAGTTTAACTTCGCCTCGACGAAGATAATCGCTCATGCCAGATTTAAAACAAGCCGATAATTGATGAAAGCCTAGGCCTCCGATGAGACCTCGGTCACTCGAGTTATCGATCTGGCGCCGGCATACAGGCCCTGGGTAGTCACCACCAGACTGGTCCATGTTTGCCCTGCCTGTCCCTGTCTGTTTATGTTGCCGTTTTATCTTTGATGATGGACTCCAGTAAGATTTTGAAAGCTCAGATAAATGAACACATGATTCCGGGGAACGATTAATTTTTCTTCTTCATCATCACTAAAACGCATGTATTTGGGTTAGATTGGGGTGTGTGCTTCCTAAAGTCCCCTTGGAAGTTAGGCTGGACCAACACGGGGGCAAACTCAGGGTACGGCAGGCCTTTTTCATATTTGGAATGACTTCCCATAACAAATACCGAACATGGAGGGGGGTTGCGTGGGCCAAACATGGGCACGCGTAGGTGCCGGAACATTTCACACCCACCCTGTTGCCACCCACCCTGTTGCCCTGATGTGATTCACCCGTGCCCGACTCCGCCTCCGGTCTTCCTGATAATGCCTTGACACCGGACCCAGAATGGTAATGGAAGAGCGAGTGCGGTAAATGCAGTACAAATCTTCTATCACTTAAAACTAATTTGCGCACAGATTTACGTCCCTGCACCACCCTTCTGTGGAGCACATGGTGGACGTCGTCGGACTACAACGGCCGCACTGATATTGAGGCTCACTTTAATTTCTAGTCGAGTAAATTTTGTGCAGTTGGAAGTGAACTTTCCTTACTTGACTGGCAGTTCCGTCTAACCTGCCATCCGGATTTCGACTGGGAAATTGCCAAATAATTTATAAGCACGCTAATGATGCATAACCTCCCGACAGCAGCGTCAAAAAACAAACCATCATGTCTGATCGACGCATGATTGAAAGAGATTGCTTAACAGGAAAAAAAGTATTCGGGAGGTACGTCGTAACATAATAACCCTAATATTACGAATATATTCGTTGAAATTGGCGACAGGCTTCTTCAAGTTAATGGCATGTACCCATGCTATTGCTTAAAAAATTGGGCTGGCTCGTTTGAACCTTGCATCAACAGGTGGGCTTTATTTTGGTCCAAACAATGCCTTGAACCAAGAATCTGTGCAAAGATTGTGCTCGTTATGCTCCTAACTTTGCTTTTTCTCAGCCACACCATGAGGTGTACCCATATTCTTTTGAAAATATTTTTAAATGGACACCGGTAAGCCTAGTTTGCTTATTATATTTACAATGTTTCAGTTGGATTTTTCTGTTTGAAGTACAATAGTGAGGACATCTGTGCATAACAATAGGAGTGTTTTGAAGGATGTCTAATCAGGCTTACATTTTGCGAATGTCAACAGTTGCAGTCTTTAGTCACTAGGTATCTTATTTAATCTTTCAGTGTTATCAGCATTGCTTGCCTATTTTTATTCACAGAAGAATGGAGGACGTTTTTGCTTAAAATTTTGGAATAATACTTTCAACATAAGGTCTATATATTTCTCTATCTTGTTGTGCGGACAAAACAATATAAGTCGACCGGATGTGGGCTAAATTGCAGCAACTGACAAAGGTAAACAATAAGTCTTCGCGTAGAAGGCACGTCTTGCTCCCCACAGCACGCACAAAAATTCGGGATCTTTGTTTAAATTATTCAGGTGTGAAATTGGCATGGGAGTCAAAAAACTAAGGGACTTGTCTTTATATCTGGATAGGACAGACTTAACCCACCAATCACCATGAATTTTATAATAAGGTATTCAAGTGGGTCATATTTGTTATTTTTTGAAGTGCACTGATCTGCCATAAAGATGGATTTACAGTTTCTAACTACCTTGCGTTTCCTTTTTCTTAAATTCCAGTTGGCTCTCCCAGCCAGTTACTGTTGGGATTTGTGGCGGTGACTGACGCAATGTAACGGCGTAAGGAGGCGTGCAACTATACCACTTTCATTTACTGTTGTAGCTGTGCGCCCAATTATTCTCTGAACGTTGACTGAAATTTAACTAACCCCTTACGGTTCAGATCATTTTAAATAGAGCATTAAGCTTATTTTTCTGCTTTTAGAATAATGCTAACAGAATAAGCACTACGTATATTCTGGAGGGAACTCGTTTTCATAAAATTAATCTGCACTAAAAAAGTTGATGTGAACAATTCGCCTCAAGATCGATGGGGAAAATTCTGTCAGAAATTACTGTGTGGAGAATGCACTGTTTCATATATTTTTATTTCGAGACAACCTGATCAGCGATGTCCTGTAACGCTGCCTGAAACCTCCTTTCATCAATGCATACAAAGTAACCAACTGAATATTATTTTTCTTAAGCAAACGACTTCTTAACCCGGTAACTGAGAATAGACAATCTCTTCGTATCTCCCTAATGTTCAACTATGATCGCACTTGTTTCTGTTGATCACGTTAAAGAGGTCAATCGACTAGGTGTCCATCTAAGCGGATTTGGGAGGACACGGTTAATCACATCGCAAACCCACCTGAGTGTTGGTGGCCACAAAATAAACGCTGACTAAGCCCTTTTAGATATCTCAAAGGTGGTAGTGAGACCCTTCAGATTCCCAAAAAATCAGAGATAATAGTGGCATGGTTAGCAAAACCCACTTTATTGTCACAGAAACCATTAATTCAAGTTGATGCCGGGATAATCGAAAAGAGTTGGACTGAACCGAACTCTGCGACTCTCAGGCCATGCCTGAAGTTGGAAAATAAAATGGACGTCAGTAGAAGATACGTATTGTTTGCAAAATGGATGAAGAATAGGCTTGTTAGAGCAGGTGTGCCGCCAGACGCAAATCACGCGTCCACGTAAGGGGGCATGAGATCGACAGACTGCGTGAGGTTATTACTGGGATGGCTGGTTCGCCGGTATAAATGGCTATAAGTAGAAGGACTAGATAACCACATCAGTCAGATCTTCAGAATGTCAGAAGTCGTTATAGCAGACGTAAGGAGCTGACGGCTATTGTTTTTGCCAGCACAACCACATGTCCACGGCTCTCGCAGTACACCGAATACTCCAGTCAATTGGCGATACGGCCTCTGCTGATTGATTGCAGGGGTGACCGCGTAGGGTAAGCAAACTTTCGCCTACATTAACCTAGCATTTTCATATTCACATCTTCTTGCATAGTGCAAGGGTCACGGACAACAAACAAAACGCACTTACACATGCCCTTTTCGAGAAAATGAACTTGGTCGTAAACAATCCTGCTATTCTGGACACATTTAGGGATACTTCGGGCTTCACTTGCTTTATTTTTGTCCTTCGCCATCTTACATGCGTCCAATGATCGATTACTCCTGATATATTTTACTGAACAAGACAGGACACGATTGGTCTACGGATTACATACATCAAAGTATACATATAATTAAAAACACTTTTAAGTTCACATTAAAATGCACAGTATATCAGATATGTTTAAGCAACTTTCCGCAAGAATGGTGCTTTGCGTAGAAAATTCTTAAACACATAAAAAATTATTTGAAGTATGCTTCTAGCTTCAAAGGAAAATCTGATTCAAATAACGAAAGTCCTCGTCTTTAACAAAACAACTGCTTGGCAGCCATTCATCAATATTTACTGGCAATCGATTAAGTGTGAATGGGAAATTCCAACGTGACCGAAAGTAACGTGGCATTAAAAATGCAGTAAGCATCGTTTTTTATGCGTCTCCATCTCCAATTATACCACTCACGGTTTTACCGAGGGAAAATATGATAATGCTGGGCGCAAGGTACATGGGCGATTAAATATCATTCATTCGTGTCCAAGATCGAAATGATGCAATTTTTCTCCTCCTCACAGAATCATATGCGCATTCTGTTACGTAAACTGTTCAGGTAGCGATGGTTATTTCAGAGTTTTTCTTATCGTAAATAAGTACACCAGGTTGAACTGAGGAGCGATTAGACAGTATGGGGCCCACAAAAGAGTAATCAGAACTTAAAGTTCAAAGCTTTAGGCATGAGGTTTGCTGTTAACGGTGCGGCAGTCTTGCACCATCCCCAAAAAAAACCAGACATAGCCCTTACCTCTATCCCAGTCCAATCCAAAACACTATTCCTAAATACAAGCCGTGCCCTTAGCCTACGTATTTTGGTATATCCCATCCAAATGTCATAGATAACACAATGACTGATTTCGGAATCTTCAGTCACAGAAAATGCATTTAAAATCTGTATAATACTAACTAAAGGCTCGTTTAGCTTTGGCCACCGCTGCTGATTGGCGCAATCTTGCCATAGTTTTCACCGATTTGAACTCGAGTACATAATATGTTTCAACCCGTCGTGATCCGAGCCGTGGATCATTACCCTTTAAAAGATACTCTTGCGTGGGAAACAGATGCTATTACGGGCTGGATCTCGATTACAGGCATAGGCATATTAGCGTTCGCAGATAGGTGTTTGTATGCTGGCGGAAGTTAATTAATGATTTAATATTGATAGCACAATAGGTGGGATTATACCCAATTCAGCAAGATTCCTGAAAGATGGTCAACGTTTTTTTTGAGAGATATATTCGTTGATTATCTTGTTAACACTTTGGAGGCTTTTGCGTCGGTCGAGTTTTCTTTCGTGTTTCATACCTGTTTATTTCTAATATAGTTTTCTTTTAGTAGATTTAAATTACCTTTTTTACATGGCCTTATACGGAGCTGAATCTCAAGAAGCATTGTTACCTTTGATTTGATTAACCAACGTCGAAGAGCAAACGGTGGCAATAAGAATTGGTACCATAAA
>WEDG01012337.1:0-15723 GCA_017591395.1 Schistocephalus solidus | reverse complement strand
TAAAGCTCATCAAGTTTTGATGAAATGCTTTGGCATTTGTATACAAGAACTTCAATTTTGGGCTAGCCAAACTTCCGGTTGCGTTTGTCAATTTAAGGGGCTTTACTGCGTCCCCTTGGATGTCTATCTCGCACTCCTGTTCCGTTGCTTGATGGGTTTCGGTAACTCTGATTTCTGCATCGAGAACGCTGGGCATTACTGACATAGTTCTGTTTTCTCTTTGGGCAATTGGTTCCCTGGTGATTTTGGCGTTAGCTGAGTGGCTGCCGCCGTCCTTAGTACAGTTGGTTGGTTGAATGGCCAAGTCGGTTTCTTTTGAAATACCTCCACTTGAAGATAGCCAGATTGTGTTCACCAGCCTAAAGTCTTGTTTGTAGCTCCAATGCAAGTTCCCGGCGTTTCAGTTTTTCCAAAGGGGAGTAGTCCGGTTGAAAGTAAACCTGCTTAAGAGATTGACAGAGGTTGTTTTTTGATAGGATCGCCTTGATTTGGTTTTTTATTTAAAGCATAATTTTAAGAGGTCGGGGTTGCCGCGATCCTAGGCTGCCTTCACCTATTTTGCCAATCATTTTGCCATTTTGCTATCATAACTTTTACTTCCACGCTTGGTTGGAGCAACTGATTAAGGAGGCCATGAAAAAATGAGATCTTCAGTGACACGGTCTTCAGGTCGTTCTGCAGTTGATTCGTTCAGAACCTGAATAACCAAATACTGTTGCTGATCCCGGTATTTCGGATTTTCGCCTTCTCCATAGTTCTCCTTAAGTGCTCGAGATCGATTTACGGAGCTCTCGTTGTGATTTAATCAATCTCAGACCATACTGTCAGCTAAAGCCTCCAAGGAATACATCGGAGTTGTTTTATACTTCGTAATCCGGTTGTGGTGTTTCCCCATTGCAGATTGTCATGCGTTTGTTTCTTGGGATTCAACTACGGGCTCGTTAGAACACCCAAGATAGCTCGATGTGATTTTTAGTTCACTTAGGTCATCTTCCATAGGATTCAGAGACTGTGTTGCTGTTATCCAGTCGTTGTGGGTATTCTGGTGTTTAAGTACTTGTCTTTTTCATTCTAGTTTTACTAACCATGTTTTGTCCAATACTGTTCTCTTGCAAGAGCTTCCTTAAATCTGCCAGCTCATTTTCCAGTTTTTGGACTATCAGTAAAATAGTGGAACCTCTAATAAAACATTCGTCCTCGTAGCCGAGGGATTTTACAGTCATTATGCTTTTTGAGCGCTTTGCTTGTCCTTGATTGTAAGTATAAACTGATCGAGGGCCCCTCATGGATGCCAAAAGTAGCTCAATAGGCTTTTCTTCAAAGGAAGTGTCATTTTTGGTTTTACTGCTAGTAAACCATTGCTTTGAGTTCATGAATGTTAAAAACACTGCATAAATGTATGTTCGCTTTTGAGCGTATAGCGAAAAACTCCGAATGTGTTTTGAGTATGGCGAGTATTTGAAGCAATGTGAGCAAAACGATGCGCCTATTTGTTTAAAACCGGTTTGTAAAATTTTAAATGGTATAAAGAATATTCAGGAACGATTAAGCCGGTTGAAGGTGTTGAAGGTCCTGGAAAATTACAGATCTTCAAGAAGTTGTGCACTGTTGGTTCAATGAGCGGTTGTCAGTTGTTATTGCTTTAGAGCCTGCGTAGTCAAGTTGACTAAGCAACTTCCGATTTGATACCGTTTTATGAGGGATTTCAGCACGAGAAAAATTCTAGATGTACAGAACGCAAGTGCGTACGTGCAGTTGCAGCGGTATTGTTCAGAATAGTACTAGCAAAGTGGTAATTGAGTTTAAATTGTCCAAGTTGGAGAACAAATAATACACCTGGTTCCTATGCGCACATGCTATGTTTGCGGACGATATGAAAATCTGAAAAGTCATCCACAATACTACCGACGGAGAAAATATCCAAGACCATCCTTGTACCGCAGATGGCTCTTGTCCTTTAATCCAAACAAATGCACTCTACGTCTGGGGAATCAAAATCAGATCACTGATACGCGACCCTTCTATTTGAACGGCATGCCAATGGGAGAAGTAGAAACACAGAAGGGTATCGGCATTTGCATGACAGACAACTTGCTGCCTTATACACGATGTTGCAAGTTGGATAAATCCGCCAATTCAGTGCTGTATGCTGTCAAGCAGCATTTACATTTTTGGATGAAGACTTAATTTCTAATGTTTTGGTACGTATGTAAGGCCGCATTTTGAATATGTGATCCAGGCCTGGCGATAGTTGACCCAGCCGTATTACAACCTGCTCGAAAGGGTGCAGCCATGAGCAAAAAAATAGTAAGGGGTCGCGGTGAACTGCCATATGACATCCGTTTAAATAACCAAAATCTCTACCCTCTGAGTTATAGGCATTTGTGCGGAGATTTGCTACCAACTGTCCGTATCGTGCGGGGTTTGGATTGCGTCTTCCTGTGCGATGACGTTTTTCAACTTGCCACTACAACTAATCTCCGAGGGCATCAATTCAAACTACGTGTGCCGCAAGGAAGACTGGATGTGAATAAGTATTGAAGGGGCTGCCTCATATGGCTGCCCCATGGATTGAATTTCAAATACATGTTTACTAAAGGTTGTTCAGTAGGCGGGTCTAGGATGTTTTTTTCGGAGGGATTGTTCTTCAGTCGGTTACATGGTTTCATTGACAAACTTAATTACGCACGCTGTGGAAAGTTTCTGTTGACAAGGCCAGGCTTACCTGCAATCACAGGGGTGGGTGAAGAACGATAATGTTGGTTAATTCTGCTGCCCCGTTTTTCATTGCATTTCACATGGAATTGCAGCTGTCGCATTAGCTTATTCAAGCAGACTGACTTCAGATGCATCAGACGTCCTTTGTCCTCTTGCACGGACGGTTCCCATGTCTGCCACGCCACTTTCATGCCATATACCAACCACATATCACTATTCTTTCACTCACCTATTTGTACTCCTACACACAACTGCTGACGTAATGGCAAACTATTTATCCGCAATTGAAAGTCATGACGGAGAACATACTTCATCGGCTTAGCCTGCTACATGTCCAACCATTTCTGGGCGCCTGTCATCGTCATTGCTGCCAGATTACCTGTAGTGGCATCACATGCTGCATGCCCTCTTCCACGGACAGCTCCTTTGTTGGTAACACCATTTAAGTACCAATTACTAACCCAATAATCGTGTTCTTTTAGTCATAAAACACGCCCCTACACGCCCCTTAACCGCCCGCGCTGCGAATTCAGTTTGAAAATTGTGAGCTCAGAGGAATTAATTTTCTTCAACATTTTGGTCTACTGGACACTCTGGCGGCCTTTCGTCATGAAGCATTGGATTAAAATAGTCATTATCTTTATTTTCCTAAGCTTGGATCCGGGCGCCAGCTGAAACGACCGATATCTTAAGGACCAATACTTCTAAGCTGTTAAACGATATCTTCCAATCAACGAAGGGCTGAGTCACTTCGTTACTTTATACATACAGTTTTTAAGAACGTTTCTCGTTTTGTGATCTGTCATGCAAGGCAAAAGTATACCCTTTGGGCAAAGTGCAAAATACATGCCATGAGCTGATTTGAATTTATATGATGGAAGAAGTATGAGTCGTGATAGGAACGACCGCATTTCTGCACGTTCTTTTTTAAACTCGTCTCCTGGCACAGGTGCCAAGAGTTTATTAAGTTTGCTGGATGTCAACTACGAGGAAGAAGCGTGTTCGAAATTCTCCAAACTCCTGCTAATATTTTTGGGAATGGAAAAGGATATCAAGGGCCTAAAATTGGAGGTTGAGAATATGAAGAAACTTCCTCGACTTTTACCTGAAGAGAAAGAATTGGCGATGAAGGAAACTGAACAATAAAAAAGAAACTAAACAAACACAGCTTCCTCAGTTGTAACAACCAATGAGGAAGACGATGGTTTGCTTACGGGTGTCAGCTTAATTGACAAAGAATATCCAGCACGGCAAAAGGACGACTGACAGGGGCATTGTAAAATAAATAAGCGTCTCAGTGGATGCAAAAAACCAGACTAAGAGAACATTAATATAAGCGGGTCGAGTTTAAGCATTCTGTAAGCAAAAACTGTTTCGGCGAAATGTACAACTGGTCAAGAAGCCGCATTAAGGAGAAAACAAAGCGTTCGCGGTGTCCCAACAAAACCCTTGGACACAGAAGTGGATGGAACACTAAGTTAGCAAATCTTATTCCTGAAAATAAGAAACAACCACAGAGGCTTCGAGTGGATCGCAGTAACTGTAAAGTTATCAAAGGCACGCCTGAATCTACACACCTGGCACCTCAAAAGCAAGAATACACCATGACATGGCGTGGAGCTATTCCAGAGCTATCTTGAATGTCTCTTAAATGAGGATGAGAGGGTCACCGTTATAAGAGGCTTCAGAATGGGTCAATGAAGAGATTCAAATGATAAGTCCAGCCAATCAATACCGTTGAAGCTTGTCCTGCAGAAAAAGTTAGAAGTCCAGTTTTTGCTAAGCTGGAAACCTATGCTTTAAAACTTCGATCCAACCGTTTTTTTCAGCCGAATTTTTCACCTGTGGACAGGTAGAAATGGAGAGGACTCAAAGTAGAACTCCTCAAGCGATCCAGACTGGGCGAAATAAATATCAAAATCTCAGATTTAGAAACTATACCAACCCAGAGGTCATTTCTCTGGAGAAAGCCCATGACACTGGGTATGGAGGGCAGCCAGATCACAATAAAATACTGCTCAGTGCAACAAATGTCAGTTAACACATCTACATTCAGTTTGATCAAAAAGCAGTAGCCTCCTACTCAAGCAGTGGATGGCATAAGACGCATAACCATTCTAACAGTCTCGATCCAAGTATTGTCCAAAAATCTGTCCAGATGAAACTCCCATTTCTTTTTAAAAACGCACAGATTTCGTTCCTGAAACTAGATGAACTGAAAGTATGGATATCCGATGTACATTCAGATGTCATTTCCGTTACAGAACCTTGGTTGCAGCTGGAAATATTGGAGAGCGAAATTTACATTGATGGATATCAACTCTTTTTTGAGACATACTGCATAAGAAAGATGGTGGAATAGATATCTACGTCAATCATATCATCTGAACGCAGAATTGCTTGCCCTTATGACTGCAAAGAAGTTTGATTAAAATTAAGAGGCACGGAGATCAAAATCTGAATTTCTTGAATATATACTGATTGTCAAATCAAATTTGAGAAATTGACAAGATGATGTTCGAAATAAGTAAAGATGCAGCTCAGACTCAATACACAGTTATCGCCGCAGATTTTAACGCACCCATCAAATCTAGCTATTAATTTTTTAGAGAAGCAGTTTTTTTCTCCTTGTTTTTTTTAATTTGCGGATCGCCGAACTCCGCCCCCGATTTAACCGTAGGAGTGTTTTTCACTGCTTCTTTCCTAGTGTACCGTATATTCCAAAGATTGTTGACTATTGTTTTAAAAATGGTGAATCGTTCTGAATCGGATATGCCAAACATACTTCTCATTTCTGGCTGTTCAAATAGTGCAACAATCATCCACTTGGTATTTATTTATACCGTGCTCCTAAATCTTCAATGATGGGACCCTCTGGGCCTTAAATGTACAATTTATTCATTTATTGACTGAAAAAAATTATCCGTAAAAGGTACGCGGTATTTCTTTAGCTCCAGATTATTAAAGTTCACGAGGAATCACTTTCTCGTACAGAATGTTCGATTTCCAACGAGATTTAAAGAGGCTAAAATCGCAAATTGCCTAGATCTCATTCTTTCAAAGAACCCAATTGATGTGGATGAATTTAGGTCTCTCGCGCCGCTTGGTAAATGTGGCCATTTCATGCTGCTGTGGGAATAATGTTTGCACACCAAGCAAACGGAGACCCCTGATGTTCGGTTAAATTACTCGCGCAAGAATGTATCTGCGATGAGGGATGACTTTTTGGCACTAAATTGGCAAAGCATTCTTACCAGAAATCCGGATATAGATTGGACACCTCTCAGGCGCGGTAAAAACGACGCTATGAACCACAACTGCACTAGTAAACAAGTCCAAAAGGCAAAGTGCCTGTTTGGTTTAAGTGAGGTTAGAAAAGACAACTAAACCGAAAGAATAAACTCTGGAGAAGGTATGTAGCAAGAACACAAGCCATGCATTACGAAGAATCTCGCCGAAATCTAAAACCGATAAGGTTAATTATCCGCAGATCACGGAAGGAGTATGAGGCGGAAATTATGGAACGTGCCATCGATAAGCCAAACGTATTTTTTAGCTACATCAATAATAGGTCGAGGAATAAGGAGATGGTGGCGGTGTTGATAGGTGAAAACAACAAAGACATTAATGAACACCTAAGTCGGTTTTTTTACATCTGTTTTTACAGATGAAGCGGATTTTAACCAAACATACTATCATACAAGTAGTAAAGACGCCGTCATTGAGGACCATGTATTCACATAAGAATATGCGATGAAGGAACTTCTTGCACTTAACGACGCCAAGTCTCCGAGTACTGATAAAATACCAGCAAAAGTACTGCAGGAGCTTGCTAACAAAGTCTCTAATCCACTCTCTTGTATTTTCCAGGCGTCCTTTGATCGAGGCATCGTCCCTTCTGATTGGAAATAAGCAAATATATATCCTATTCACAAGGGTGGATCCAGAACCAGCGCTAAATCTATCGACTGGTGATCCGAACGTGCAATTGTTTCAAAGTGATGGAAAGGGTAATCAAAAAGGCCAGCATGAAGTTTCTTGAAGAAGAAACTTCCTTGATATTGCCTAACACGAATGTTGACAAAACCACTCCTGCTCTATTCAATCGAACAGTCGTCCAGGTCATTAGATGAGGACACCAGCGTAGATGTCGTTTACATCGAGGTCAAAGAAAGTGTTCCTCATCGAAGATTACTCTTCAAGGTCCAAGAATCCGGAATAAGTGGGAAATAAGTCAATTTGATAGGAAACTTCTTGATAGGCCTATCGCAGTCTGTGTGCATTAGCAATGTGAAATCAATTTCCATGCCGATTGTGAGTGGTGTACCTCAGGGCTCTGTTCTTGGGCCATTACTTTCCTTAATCTATGTCAATGATTGTATGAATGGATTGGACAGCACGGGAGTCATGTTTACAGACGACATCAAGTGATGGCAACCAATTAGATGCAGTTCTAATGAACAGACTTTACAAGAAGAACTCAACCGCCTATCTGAGTGGTCCAATAAATGGCAGATTAAGTTCAACTTCGAGAAATATGTCGCAATGTGGCTCAAAACGAAGAAGGTGAGAGCAATGCGTGACTCCCACCACCAGTTCCTTGACGGAAGGTGCCTGTCAAAAGTATTCGAACAAAAGAACTTAGGAAGCACCATTTCGTCTTCCATATATCCCTCCGCTCAATGTGTCAGGCCGGACAAAAGGGCGTCCAGTGTCCTGTTTGCCATTAAATAAACTTTCGTAGATATCGATAAGGAAATATTTGGAAAATAAACGGGACTTTTATTCGTTCACATCTGGAATACGGAGTTCAGGCATAGTGAACGTGGCTGAAAAAAAGATTGCAAACTGCGGTAAATGGTTCAAAGGAGGGAAAAAGTCGTGAAGCGTCTAAATTCTTTCTCATACAAATGCAGACTTGCCGCACTTAACCTTTTTCATCTTGAGTACAGGCAGATTCCGGCTCTCAAGGAATCAGGACTGTGTTCTACAATTCAAAGACGTTTGTTCATTGAACACAAAAACTAACCTGCTTGGGAATTCTCTAAACTTCAAGGAACCTTATCTCATCTTGGTATTCGTTGCCACTCGTTTTCGCAGCGAGTTGTCGGTACCTGAGATGGACTCCCAGCCGACGTCATATGGGTGGACACGACAGATACACACAAACATAAACTGGATTTATATTCCGTAGACAAACACCGTTCATTCCTGCAGGAAGGCACTACTACATCATACCAAAGCTTTGCTCATACATACAGATAACGGTGATATCTATTACTTGACGTAGGTAATTTTCGATCCTTCAGCATGATTGTACATAGATTACTATGTTATGAAACCATTTTCTTCCTACGTTAATATGTTACTCAGTACTTAATTGTAACATTAATTTCAACTGCAATATTTTAAGTACCGTTTTTTAATAGTTTCTTCAAAGGCAGTGCCTAGTACCCTCAAATATACTGAACTATTCTGAACTATTTTAATGATCTTTCCCACTTTACTTGACTTCGGAACATTTCTTGTCATTTGGGAGCTGGCAAAACAACTGCCCTATACAAAAGATGTAGCCGGTGTCATGGACAGGTTACAGGCCCATATGCTTGAAATGCATCCTCCAGCAAGGTCATAAAGAGGATCATGAAGGGCAAATTGGTGCGATTCCTACAGGCTTTGGCACTCTTATCATACTGCTAACATAGGTTTCGAAAAAGAAGTTCATGCACAACACACTTTCTGCAATCTATTCAGAGCTGGACATTAGATCTCTAGGATAAGTATGCGGTTCCTCTCACCTTCATTGTTTAGTCGTTCGACGCTGTTCTACACCAAGGAGTGTTTTTCAATCTAGAAAGAATAGGAATCAGAGGTAAATTTATCAGAAGAATTGAAAACTTCCTTGTGGATCGGCGCCAGTTTATGCATATTGACCCAAAGAAGTCGCTTTCTGCGGCGGCTGACATTGCGGTTACCTATGTTTCAGTACTGGGATCAATTATGTTCGTAATTTACGTAGACCATTGTCTCAGATATTTGGACTGTGAAGCAGCAATGTTTGCGGACGATATGAAACTTTTGAGTACGATCCGCAGCCCTGCCAACGAAGATAGATTGCAGGTTGGAAAATTCGTCAAATCATTGCCTTCTGGGGTTCAACGCCAATAAGTATATAATACAAGCAGCCAGCCAAATTCACCAACAATAAAGGCTTCTTTCTCTTCATCGCAACGGTGCAGGACGTGGAAAACCACAATAAACTCGGTGTGCTGGCAAAGACCTTATCAAAACAACCCACTCATTGTTTAAGAGTGACAAAAAGTGAAATGTCTTTTTTGCACACCAACAGGGGAGCCATTGGGCATTTCACTGAATATTTATTTATTATCTCTCTCACAATATTTTTGGAACATTTATGAGGCCACGCTTGGAATATACAATACAAATCTGGAGACCTCTGACAGATCAAAACAAAATAGTCCCAAAAGAGTTGAAAGAAGAGGCACCAAAATTGTTAAAAGTCATAACTCCTTGCCATGTAGAACCCCCAATAAATCGTAATATGTTCCCTTTGCACAATAGGCAGCTATGCAGGGATCCTCCACAGGTACTTCGCATTGTGAAAAAAAGTGGATCGCTGCCTGTATTTTGAGAATTTTTTGAACTTGCTAACACGACCAACCTCCGAGTTCACTCATTAAAACTGCGTTCCGATCAGGCCAGCTTGGGTGTGTGGAATTTCTCTGTATCCGTCTAGTCCCGTATATGTTGTGATTTTACTGTCTGTGGAAAGATTTACAAGGACCCTTGAGAGATTTATCACCCTGATTGAGCCCGAGTGATGAGGGATTTAATTTAACCCTCTAGACTCACGCCCCAGATGACATATTTTTTTGGCCCTCTTTGAACCATTGTAACCCACGTGGTTTCTCTGCACACTGAAATCAATTTAGGTTGTCTATTTCTCTTAATAAATGGAGCCGCACTGAACTTAACGGGGGGAACACCTTTTTATGATGTGCCATGAGGACTGTAGTCTTTAAAAGGGTTACTCAAAATTAAGCCAGGCTGCAATACCTTGCGTCCATAAAGCACTATTAACGACCAGATGAGTAGTGACATGCCAATGGACCGATACGAATGCATGTACATATTCCGGCCTTTCTTAACTCCAAACCAAAAATATACGAATACACGTATCCCATGAAAGTAACCTGCGCTGAATATTATCATGGATAAAAATGATCTCAAATTACTAGTCACTCAAGTTGAGTGTAGAAAGATAAGTAGGACCGAACCATGAGGTTACCCTGGTTGCAGCGTAAAATTGTGTTCAGCATACAGAGAAGCCGCGTGCATAGAACTAGTTCAAATAGGGTCATTAAAATAGGATAATTTTGGCGTGAGACTCAAAGTTTGATTCATGATCTTATCGTTCTGGCTCATTGTAGCTACTCATAAACGGGTATTGAATATTATGTACGATGAAAGCGTTCGATTGTTTGACTACTCTGCTAAACCTTAACTTGTTGGGCATGCTGCATTGCCTGTTCAATGTGTTGGGGTTGTAGCAAACTTAGAAATATTTCAAAACCCTGCTGCTATCCAATCCCTTAAAATTACAAAATTCTTGTATATGTATAATTTTAAGGGTTAGAGTCATTGCCCTTAATAACGCTATTAATGTAACGTTATCCCTGCATATGTTCAGTCAGTATAAAATTGTGGAAATTTAAATTTTTTTCGAGTCAAGGCATAACATAAATTCTAATGCATTTTCACGGTTACAAGCAAAACATTGTGGAAGAAATGTAGAGTTCGAAAGAATTTACAAGACCGGTTTTAAGTAATCATGATGTGAGAGTTGTTTTTTGTCAGATATTATCCCATTAAGCCTTCTTTTAACATCAGAAATGCTGTCGGCGGTAACCATCTCGCTTGGTAACGAGTTCCAAGGTCATACCACGCGTTGGCTGAAGAAATACTTTCTGACGTTCAATCGCGTGCGTTCGCTATTGACCTTGAAAGGATGAACACACAGATGATTTGGGCAGGTTAACTCGAGGAAATCCTCCACTCTCAGGGAGGAATCATGGCCTCGGATGATTCGGAATGACCAGAACAGGCTGCATCATAAGTGCCTGTAAGAAAGAGGAAATAAGTCAAGCTTTATCAATCTGTCTTCTTACTGTAGAACCTTAAGACCGTTTACCATGTTTGTTGCTCTCCGTTGAATCTGAGCGAGGATTTCAACACCTCTCTTATTCCAAGGCGTCCAGACTGGTATTTCATAATCTAACTGTGGTCTCACGAAGATGCCGAACCCTTTTCCGAAGAGATCAGAGGGGAATATGTTAAACGCACGTCTTATACAATGCAGCATACATATTTTCTTTTTGGACTGCTTTTGCACATTGCTCTGAGGGCATCAAATTAGTAGTTGTCCCAATGCCCAGATATTTGTATGTTTTCACGTCTTTGAATACAGTGCCATTAATGAAGCACTGGTGTTTCTGAGATACTTTTCAACCGGTGCTTATGTGTAGGATCAAACACTTAAAAACATTAAAAAGGAGAAGCCATCTGACCGACCAGGCACTTAGTTTATCGATATTCGATTGTAAGCCTTTTGTGTCGTCAACGCAGCTGAATTCGGTTCATATTTTTATGTCATCTGCAAACATGACAGCTTTATAATCTAAGCCATTTAGACAGTTGTTCTCGTAGATAAGGAAGAGATGCGGGCCCAAATCAGAACCCTGTGGGACACCACTTTCTAATTTTGCCCATTCCGAGCTAGATTTTCCAACAACAACTCGGTGTACTCTAAAAGTCAAGAAACACTTGATCCAAATTAAAAGTTCTCCTCAAATTCTCACGTCCAAATCTTCTGTAAAAGGAGCCTGCGTGGTACAATATCAAAGGCCTTCTTGAAGTCAAAAATATGACATATACTGGATAACCCCTATCTGGGACCTTTGGCCATTTCTCATGCGACTGAAGAGTACTTGTGAGACAGGAACGTAATGGATAGAATCCGTGTTGGACATCACATAAGATTTTTTTGTTTTCAAGATAGACCATTAAATGCACCTTGATAATACGCTCCATTTTTTTCACGCTATGCAAGTTAAACTGACAGGGCAGTACTCTTCGCAGTCCAGTCGTGAACCTCCCTTATAGATCGGGGCAATGAATGCACACTTCTATTGTTCCATGAGTTCGAATTCTTCAAAGGACTTTGGAAATATAATGGGAAGTGGTTCGCACAGTTCTTCAATTAGTTCTCTAAGTGCTAATGCGGGAATTATATCCGGCACAGGCGACCTTGCAGGCTTTATACGGACTAATTTGACCCTAAATATGGTCGGTGAAAAGTTTAGTTCCTATGTTGCGGAGGAGGAGGAGAAGAAGGAAGGGAAAAAAGAGGAAAAAATTGTTTGATAAACGGGCGGAATATGAACAAAGTATTAGGCTCTCCGGTAAAGACGGTCTGAAGCAATTTGAAAAGAACGGATGCTTTAACCTGGTCGTTGGCCTCTAGTTTCCCGTCAGCAGACCTAGGGAAAGGAATCATATACTGAGTTCTCTTTGTACCGCGTATGTAGCCATATAGCATTTTGGGGTGTTCTAACGATTTTTGCAGTGTTAAGTTTGAAATTCCTTCGCAGCTTAGTAGCCTCGCTTTTAAAAATGTTGTGTTGCTGCTTAAATTCCCGTAAATGATCATCTGAGCTGGTTTGTATGTAAGGCCTCCAGAAGAGATTTCTTCTTTTGAAAGAGGCCTGCAAGTTTGAGTTTACTCACTTTGGTTGGTTTGTGGTTGGCTTTCTTCTGAGTGGACAGTTGAGGAAAACAAGTCTTTTCAATAACTAGCTGAAAGTTTTCCAATCATTATTGGATCCACCATAAAGTTCTGTTTCTCAGGATACCTCTGACACTTGTCTTCTCATTTGTGAGTAGTTTCTCTTCCTAATGGTTCTTCACTACCAATCAGACAAATTTGGTTTGGAATACATCGATTACTCGAATTATAGCGTAATTTGATCGCTTGCTCTTAATGGCGGCCAATTCTGTAGGTCTAGCACATTCTCCTCATCTCGGGTAAAAATCAGCTCAAGAAATTTTGACTGTTTTCCTTCTCTTGTCCTTGTTCTACATGTGACGTTCTGATAGAGAAGTTTGTCTGTTGCACATTGTAGTAGTTTTTAGTTTAAATTATCTGGCCATTTCCTGCGCAGTCCATGTTTTTCAGTCAATATCAAGAGCTTTAAAATCCCTAACGATGAGGACATCTTTCTTGTCGTTGGGTTTGTACAATTCCGTTATGAGAATTTGATTCTGCTCGGTAGTATGATAAGGTAAATAGTACGCAACAGATATCATCAGTGGTCTGGAATACTTATCAGATATAGAAATGCTTAATAGTTCTACATCCCATACTCGAATATATACGTTAGCCACAGCGGTCTGCTTGCGAGTAGGATAAACTATGACTCCTCCACTTCAACTTGGCCTATCTCTCCTGAAGTGGTTAATTCCTCTAAATGACCTAGAACCTTGAGTTTTTAGGCTGACTAAGAACTCTGGACCTAAACCATTTTGCGAACTGTCATTTGAATTCTTTCGACACTATTTTGAGCCAGAGCTGCTTTTGCGGCCGAGGACTTCGGGGTTGGCACACATGGACGAGTAACGCACCTGTAGTCGCTATTAGTTGATGGGCGTATTGAACAGGGTCTCTAAGCACCATGCGCATAATGTTAACTTCTTCTTACACAAATACCGGATTTCCCATTTTCCTTTCTTACTACGCTCAGGAACAACCTACCATACTGCTTCATATGCCCTCGTGGAGCAGTTTTGTTTCTCCTACACCTCTTTTTTTTAAAATAGGCGATCTTCGAAGCCGGTTTTCGTCCCCTATTGAGTTCGACTATCATTTGGAAATAGTGACGACTCCAATGGTTTAATTGGTCTTCGCAGTTCTCCCCTTTCTTGATTCTATGCAAACTGCTACAACCTCGTTCGCCATCGCGTCTGCCGCCCATTAAGGCCATGGTGCTTGCGGCTCTTACCTTCTCCCCAATATCGACCCTACATGGACTGTTGACTATCATTCGGTTTCCTCCGTCGATGGTCTGAGAAATCAGTAATTAGAGTATAATGGTCGCTTCCCTGACATTTCTACCATGACATTCACGATCTCTATGGTCCTTTCCTCGTTTGACCCTTAACGTACGGATGATGTCCGCAAAGGTTTACCCTGTCTAGCATCCTTGACGGTTACGCTTATAGCTAGTAAAAACGCATTGTGATCCCACCTGCGGTGGTGAAAAATAACCCCTGTCGTTACATGATTCCTCCCACGATGAGGAGCGTTTCGAACCCTCATAAGCTGTCATCAGCCTATCTATCCTACCTCACGCAAAGGCCTTTCACCTAGGAGCGACAGTTTTTCTCCTTATACAAAGAGCCCGTGGCCCAATGTTTAGAGCGCTACACTTTTTAAAAACAGGTCGTGGTTTTGATCCTCAGATGAAGCACCACCTGGGGTTGGATATGGCCGGCTGACGATGGCTAATAAGCCAGAACTGGTCATTCCAGTCTCCCTTGTCTTTGTCGGTAAGCCATTTTGTCTATAGTATTGGGCTCTGTGTAGTTGCTGGCGGAGCTCGAGTGTGACCCCCAAGGCACAACGCGACAGGTTAGTCCTGTAAACGACATGTAAGCGCCCATTCATCATTGTTATACCATGTGCTGTATATACTTATTTTCATTAAGAAAATAAGATTTCAGATTAAGAAAGGCTAAGTGACAAGTTCCGCACGATCATTCAGATAAAAATCCATGCTGAGTAGAGCTTAAAACCTGATTACCTAGGAAGAATTTAGGAATTTCATTGGAAATGATATTTTCAAGAAGTATTGCCAGAGATGGGGTTCATTCCCTCCCGACAGTAATTAACATCCGCTCGTGATCCAGGCTTGAAAACTGGAAGGATAATTTAGGTCTTCCATGTTTCCAGGAAAAATGCTCTTCAAATATAACCTGAGACTATAAGGCTAAGCAACCTTTGCAGATCCAATACGTACTTCATAGTCGATTCCGGGATGCCGTCCATTCCGGAACAGTGTGAAATTTTCAAATGACTTATGAGTTTCTTAATAGGATCTAAACAGGCAAAAATTGAATTGAGTATTCGATCTAAAAGTGGATGTTAAGTGAAGTTAAGTGTATTAAAGGAAAGATAGGCAAACGCCTTTGAACTCCCTCTTGGTTACAGTATGGCTAAAAAGCCTCTGGTACATCATGAAAATGTAAAAAAAGTTGGTTTACATAATAGCATGCGACCTTGCAGGCTTTATACGGACTAATTTGACCCTAAATATGGTCGGTGAAAAGTTTAGTTCCTATGTTGCGGAGCAGGTTATATTGGTCGCACGAGTCGGCGCTTATCCAAAAGAATAAAAGAACACATCCCAGCATGGCTGAGCAAAGGGGAAGTCAAGAGCATAAAAAGCGCCATCCTTGTACATCTTGTTGACACCGGGCATAGTGTGGACCCCAGCGAAGCTTTCCGTGTAATTTATAAGGTCCCAACAAACTACCCCAAGCCACTGGGTCAACGTCTACTAGCAGCAGCAGAAGCGACTGCCATTAGGTTGAAGAAGCCGGTCTTGTGCGCACAAAAGAACCTCGTACAAGCTCCGCGCTTAGCTTGGCCAACGGCCTCTTAACTGCATGTATCCCCAGCGCCATCTCTGTCCTCCCCCCTTCTCCTAGAACGGCTCTACCAAACACTTACTGCCGCCTATCAAATTGTCTCTTATCACCTTTCCCTATGCACGTTCCTCAGATAAGCCACACAAATTGACGAACATTATCGATTTCATGTTTTAAATTTCTACTGCGTTCCAACGTTTCTCTATAACTGTACTGGCCTGAAGAGAAGTTATCGAAAGCAGCGCGTATGCTCGCCAAGTTGTCTTTTTGAATCATCGA